>CM076569.1:409026511-409067213 GCA_034641835.2 Pinus albicaulis | reverse complement strand
TTAATTAAAAAAAAAAAAACAAAATGAAAAAACTTAAAGTGCCAAAAACATGCTCAAATTTTTTTTCTTGATTCTGCATCGCCACTTTTTCAAAATCAGGTGTTTTTCTTGATACTTCAAAAAGTAGGTGATTAATGGTGTTTGTCTGTCACCTTAACATTGATGATCATGATCATGAATAGGTGGGAGTCCTTTGGGAGTTTCAAACACCTTGGAATGATTGTCCAAGACTTGTTTGAGATCTGCAGAAATAGATGATTTTGATGTCGGAACTTCTAGAGAGCATAATTGTGCAATTACGCCTCGTTGTTCTTTCTTTAGAAGCTTTGTCATGATATTAGAGCTTATTATCCTTCCTGGCTTCCCTTCAATACCCCGTAATTCGACTTCCTTTCCTTCTGAAAAAAATTTCAAGAAAAGTTCTTGAAAATTAAAAGCTACCGTCCCCAAAGATTGTAACCATTGTACTCCTAGTACATCATCAGCACCTCCCATAGGAATGGAAAGCATTGGACTAGTCAATACATATTCCCCCATGGTTAGCTTGATATTATGGCATTTTCCAGAGCAATTTATAGTTCCTCCATTTGCAACCATCACTTGACATTCTGGTGCTGGGTATAGGAAACAATTCAATTCCTTGGCTACCTTACAATGAATAAAATTATGGGTGCTACCCGAATCAATCAACACTATTACCTTTTTCTTCTTGATATGTCCTTCTATCTTGAGAGTTTGAGGAGTGGTAATTCCTGCCAATGCATTACACAATATGGTCGGACTCATTTCTTCCTCTTCTTGGGTTGGTTCCTGGTGTATATCCTCTTCTTGTTCATTTTCTTCTTCCTCTTCACAATCTATGTAAAATAATTTCTTCTCAACACACTTATGACCTTTAGTGTATTTTCTATCACAACTGTAGCAAATACCTTTTGCTCTTTTTTCTTCCAATTTTTGTGGTGTCAACCTTGTAGGTTGTGGAAATCTAGGAGTAGCAACACTTCCCTCTTTATAGAAGTGAGTGCTAGGCTTCCTTGTCGCCATAATTTTACATTCAATTTTTCTTGCCAACCTGAATGCCTTCTCCAATGAATCAGGTTCCAAAACGCGAACTTCATGTTGGATGTTATCCTTTAAAGTACCTATGAAGAGATCAATCCTGTGTTCCTCTGGAATATCAGTTACCCTTATATTCAATTTTTGGAAGTCCTCAATGTGCTCCCCAACTAAACCCTTTTGTTTGAGATTTATCAATTGGATAAAGAAGGTGTTGCTCTTTGTATCCTCATAATGTGCTATCATTTTCCTCCATAAAACACCCAAGTGACACTTACAGAGCAAAGGCCATCATACATAAATGCTTTGATTTGAAATGTAAGTTGCAATGTATGCTCTTGTGTTTTAATATTATGAGACTCAAAATATTGCTCTCCATCCGTCTATCCATGTTACAAGATCCTTTTCATCAAACTTCCTCATATCCATTTTTGGAATATGGTGGTTCTTCCCGCTAACATTAGATTTTATGAAGTCACGATTAACATTTATTTTTTTCTCATCATGAGTTTCCTCTACTATCTTTTCACCATTAGGAAACATTTCTTGTATCAACTTTGTCAAACCTTCCATGTCTGCTTTTAGATCATTCTTCATGTTTTCCATGTTGTCTTTAATTTTTTCATTGATCTTAGCTTCCATGTCATCCATCTTAGATTCCATGCCATCTATCTTAGATTCCATGTCTTTATTCAAAACATCCATCTTCGCTTCCACGCCTTTCTTCAAAGCATCCATTTCATTTTTTGTTTCTCTTTGTGAGAGCGAAATTTGGTGGACTTGCTCTTGTAATTTTGATAGATCATGTTGCAATTCTTCATCTTCATGAGTCATAGTAGAGCCTTTTGAAGGCTTAGTGGGTGTTGAATTATTTTTACGGGGTATTTTTTTTTAACCCAATACCAATATATATTCTACAATATGCCCTTGGAATCAATTCAAATTGATTCTTCAAACAAGACTTATGCAATTCGTAAAAAAAAAAACACACATTTTTCTTGCTTTTGAGGAGCTTGATATTGAAATTGGATTATATTGTGATTGCTGCTCTTAAATATCTGAAATTGGGCATTGAGGTAGCCTTCTAAATTATCTTTCAAATGCCACAGGTCTGACTTGATTTGGATTCTCCAAGGCAAAGTTATTTCCAATCTCCCACAATGACCTAATTATGGACTGGTTCAGTAGAGAGAACTTGTACGAATTTCCACATGTCACTGTTTCATATTTTAGCTCTAAAATTGATAGCAAAGAAACTGCAGTCTGTGTACTTGCAATCAATTTTTACGGCAATCCAATCCGATGCCCGAAGAGAGAGTTATGAAGATTTTCCCACGATCACCTCTTTGAGATGAAATTTAGGAGCCTGAAAAAGCACTACCTTCCACAAATCATATCTCCGAAAATATTGCGAACCAAGCTCTAAAATTTTTCGACGAGTTTCCTTAGGATTTCTGATTCACGCCCTAAAAATTCCATATTCTTAACCTTCGTAGAAAAAAATTTATAGTGCAAATTCCATGACGGCCTGTTTAGATTAAATTGAGGAGCCTGCAAAAAGACCTAACTTCCACAGATCATATCTCCGAAAGTATTGCGAACCAAGCTCTAAAATTTTTTGACGATGTTCCTCAGGATTTCGGCTTCACACCCTAAAATTTTCAGCTTCTGAAACTTCGTATAAAACAAGTTATAGCGAAAATTCTATGATGACCTGTTTGAAGCAGCGAAACCCTAGAATCCAAAGCTTTGATACCAAATGTTGTGAAACCAGCTCCAAAAATAGAAGAAAAGAGATATCAACACCTTATAAATAAGCCACTTCAAAGGGGGAACCTCCAATACATTACCTTAACGAACAATTCTTGGATGATACAAATTACAAAACCTCCTTTCTATATATAGGAGTCCATGGGGCCATAATGTAATCCTAGTGGGGCCATAATGTAATCATAGCCGACCTAACAATAATAATTTAAGGGCACAATAATAACAATATGGGGGTTACAGGGGTACAATAATAATAATAAGGGGGTTACACTAACAACAATAAGGGACTATACTATTAATATAGGGACCTAACAAAATTTTATGGGTTCCACCTACGAAACAACATCGTTTCCATTCCTCCATCGCAAATCGCATAACGGCGATTATAACTTTTAACTGCCACATACGGGAAAACCTTAAGTTCTTGCGATTGCAATGTGACGTGGCACTTTTTGGATCACAACATAAATCTTTTATCTTGTGGGCACTTTCCATTAAACTTTGCGATATGTGATTATGATTTCATTGCAACATACACATAATAACTTGCATGTGATTTATGTGTGCTATCCTCCTGATCTTGTGATGTGCGATTTGTGGGCGCATCGCATCGTAAACAAAATAACATAACTTGTGGGCACTCAATAGGCAAGTTGTAAGATGTGTGGAGTGCGAATTTGCAGGTGGTCAAAAAGGTAAAACATAAAATATGTGAAGTGCAGGCGTGCTAAAAGGTAAACGGTAATTTATGCGATGTTTGATGACGATGTCGCAAGGTTTTGGTGCGGGGTTTAAAAGGTAAAACATAAAAGTTGCATAGTGCGGTATGCGAGCAGTTAAACAGCGGGGAGTGAAAAAATAGAAAGGTAAGAAATAAACATGAATTCAAAGGTTTGTGGCAGATTGGTAATGCGACAATGGTAGGTGGGTCCCACCGATATTGCATCGGTGGGGAAATAAGTTTCGGTGAAGGCTTAAGAGTTAAAAACCTTAAAACTTGCGGGTTTCGGTATGCGGGAAAAAGGTAAGTCAATGGCGGTGGGAAAGAAATAAAACATAGAAAAGGCCGGGTACTCTGTTTTCTGGATTTTTCGTGAAACACCTCCGAATTTGAAAACATGGGCTTTGTCCTTCCCTGCAACAAAAATTCAATGAAAGTGTGGGTTGCTGCCACTTTATTCATGGAGGTGGTTGGGAGTATTCCAACACTCCCCCTTAATCACAACTACCGCCATCAATCATTCCCAGACACTTTCTGAGATAAACAAAACTTTAATGTCTCAATGGCTTTGTGAGGATATCTACAAACTGTTCCTCTAACCTGCAATGCTGCAAAATAATTTCAACATTGTTAACTAATTCCCTTATAAAATGGTATTTGGCATAAATATAATTTTTTCTCTTTTAGAAAACATAATTCTTTGACAATGCAATCGCTGAGATGTTATCACAGAAAATTGTGGTTCATTTGTCTTGTTAATGACATAATTCCCTCAACATCCTTCTCATCCAAACCGATTGGCATGCTGCTGTTGTTGCTACTATATATTCAGCTTCTGTTGTTGATAATGAAACTATTAGATGCTTCTTGGAAGCCCATGAAATGGCTCCCAATCCCAAATGAAAAACATACCTTGATGCTCTCTTTCTGTCATCAACACTTCCAGCCCAGTCATTGTCAGTGTAACCAATCAGCTTAAAATCATCAGTTGCGGAGTATAGAACACCATACTCCTTCGTTCCATTTACATATCTCAATATTCTCTTGGGTATTTTCCAATGTGTCTCCTTGGGTGTCTCCATGAATCTGGATATTAAACTTACTGCATGCATTATATCAGGCCTAGTTGCAGTCAAATACATTAGACTACCAACCATGCTTTTGTACAATGTCAAATTGACTTTCTTGCTACAATCTTCCTTGCTCAACATCAACCCCATGACATTTGGAGTTGATGATGGCTTGTTGGTATGTATATTGAACCCTTTTAAAACTTCTGCAACATACTTTTCTTGGGAGATAAAAATTCCCTTTTCTATTTGCTTTACCTCTATGCACAAAAAATATCTTAACAAACCCAAGTTAGTCATTTCAAACTCATTTTTCATGACTACTTTGAAATCAACAATGAGAGAAACATCATTTCTTGTACAAATCAAATCATCTACATACAAAATAACAGTAAGAATCTTACAGTCATTTAATTTGATGTAGAGTATGGGTTCACCATCACACTTGTCAAACCCATTGTCCACCAGGTAAGCATCAATCCTATTGTACCATCCTCGTGGTTCTTGCTTCAACCCATAAAGAGCTTTCTTCAACTTACACACCTTGTGTTCTTGGCCTTCTATTTCATAGGCGGGAGGTTGTTCAACATACACCTCCTCTTTCAGCACACCATTCAAGAATGTTGACTTCACATCCATTTGATAAACTTTCCATTTTGGTTGTGCTGCTATAGACAACATTGTCCGCACTGTCTCCATCCTTGCAACTCGTGTAAAGGTTTCCTCGTAGTCTCTTCCTTACTGCTGCTTGTAGCCTTTGACAACTAGTCTTGCTTTGTTCCTTTCTATCTTTCCCTCAATGTTGCTCTTGGTCTAATAGACCCATTTCAGTCCAATAAATTATTTTCCTTGTGGGAGGTCTACTAACTCCCATGTGTCATTATTTTCTATTACTCCTATCTCTTCATTCATTGCTTCAATCCACTTCTCTTCTTTGATTGCTTCTTCAAAATGGACTTGGTCATCAACATGAAAAAATAATGCAAATAAAGAATTCAAACCAACATTATTATCAACTTCTTCTTGCTCATAAATTTCTCTTAAATTTCTGAATCTTGGTTTCCTTGTATTTGCTGAAGATGTGCTTGGAGTTGCACTTGAGCTTGAGGGAGTTGTTGATCCCTGTGGTGTGCTTGGAGTTGCACTTGAGCTTGAGGGAGTTGTTGATCCCTGTGGTGTGCTTGGAGAAGCACTTCCTTGGTTTCTCAATGTTGTTCTATTTCTTTCTTGTGGTGTGCTCTATTGAGCTTGTGTAGGTGGAGGAGGAGCCATTGTTGAGGAATTACTTTCTGTAATCAATTCCTTTTTGTCTTCATGTGAAATACATGTCTTCACATTGATTGTCTTCTCTAAACTTCCATCCCAAGAATATTCTTCTATGAACTAAACATCTCTGTTGATTATTACTTTCTTGGTTGATGGATTATAGAGCTTGTAAGCCTTGGATTCATCATTGTATCCAAGAAATATACATTTCTCCCCCTTGCTTTCCAAATTCTTCCTTAACTGATCTGGGACATGTGCATATGCCACACATCCAAACACTCTCATGTGAGTGATAAATTATTTTGTTCCACTGTATGCTTCTTCTGTAATTCTATTCATAACCTTTTGGTTGGACATCTATTTAAGATATATGCTGCACAATTGGCAGCTTCTACCCAATACTCATTTGGCAAATGCTTTGCCTTCAACATACTTCTTACCATGTCCATGATGGTCCTATTCTTTCTTTCTGCAACACCATTTTGCTGAGGTGTATACCTTGTGGTAAACTACTTGTGTATTCCACGCTCTCTGCAAAAACGTAGGAAGTCTTTGGAGATATATTCTCCACCTCTGTCAGTTCTCAACACTTTTATGTAGTGCCCAATTTGCTTCTCAACAAGAGCTTTGTAGTGGTAGAATTGTTCAAACACTTCACTTTTCTATTTTAGAAAATAGACCCATGTCTTCCTTGTGTAATCATCTATAAATGTCCAAATATAATTACTGTCAGCTAATGATGGCATTTGCATTGGTCCACATAAATCTGTGGACAATCTCCAAAGGTGCCTTTACCCTTATACTCTTTCCTATTGAAAATGATTCTCCGTGTTGTTTTCCCAAGATGCACTCTTCACATAGGCTGTTTGGTTTCTCTATGAGTGGTAATCCCTTTACCATTCCTTTTCTATGCAACAAATTCAAACCTCCGAAATTGAGATGTCCAAATCTCAAATTCCATAACCAGTTCTCATCTTTCACCTCTTCTTAAAATATTTCTTGTATGACAGCTGCTACAACACCTCCTTCCTTCAAGTCTAATCTGATCTTGAGAGGAAACATTCTATTGCTGGTCATATGCACTTTTGCAATACATTGTCTACTTGGAGGTTTATCCATGATTGTGCACACATCATTTTTAAAAAACACATTGTAGCCCTTTTTCACGAGCTATCCAATGTTTAGAAGGTTACATTTCAAGTCAAGGAAATAATAGACATCTGGCACAAACTTCTTCTCTCCCTTCTTTGTCAGTATGTTTACTTTTCCTTTCTGACAGAGACCTTGCTATTAGTCCCCGTTGTCACTTCATATTTTACACTCTCATATAGATAGGAAAAATTTGCTATGTTTCCAACCATGTGGTTGCTACACCCTGAATTTCAAAACCATACATCTTCGTGTTTTTCTTGTGCTACATTACAAGATAAAAGCACATTCCCATGGTTCTGATTTTCTTTTGTGAAATTTACACTAGGTTTACTACCCATGTCATTTTTCTTCTTTCTACATTCATTTGCATAATGACCACACTTTTTTCAATAATGACATTGGACATGAGATTTATCACACCTCTGTCCTTGTGCTTGATTTTAGATTGAGCCTTGGCTTGGATTCTGATTGCTTCCCCTTCCAGTTGAGCTTGCAGGGTTGCTTCTTCCACCTCTGTGTGGGCTTCTTCCTCTTCCTCGGTAGTTTGATCTTCCTTGACCTCTACCTTGACCAAAATACATGTGTGTCTTAAATGCATGCTCCAATGAGGAGTTTGTTTCTTTTTTCAGTCTGTGCTCATGAGACATCTGTGATGCATGAAGCTCATCCACTGAAAACTGTGAAAGATCCTTTGTCTCTTCTATGGCCACTACTATGGCATCAAACCTTGATGGTAGACTTCTTAAGACTTTCTCAGCTATTCTCCTTTCTTCAAGTGTCTCACCACGAGACCTGATTTGGGTAACTAACCCAATCACATGTATAAAGAATGAGTCTATGTTATCAGACTCTTTCATACAAAGAGTTTCCAAATCTCTTCTCAGCATTTGAAGTTTTGTTGTCTTCACCTTTGCCATGCCTTGGTGGGTTGTCTGGAGGGTATCCCATGCCTCCTTAGACTTAGTTACTGATGCAACCCTTGGGAAGATACTCTCATGTACTTCTTGGAAAATATAGAAGAGGGCTTTAGAGTCCTTCTTCTTATTGTCCCTCAAAAAATCTCTTTCTGATTGTGTTAAAGCATTATATGCTGTTGCATTTGCTAGTTCTTGGAAACCATTTTCCACCAGCTCCCAAATATCTTGTGAAGAAAACATGGTCTTCATTGTAATGGCCCAATAATCATAATTCTTTCCATTGAGCTATGGTAGTTGGGGATTAGTCAAGTTTGTGCCTGTTGCTGCCATCTTGACTATGTATACAAAACCTTCTCACTGTTGGAGAATTCGCTTCTCAAACAATCTTTTAGCTTCTTCAGTAAAGAGCGAGCTCAATCTTTCACTGAGAGCCTAGACCTGCTCTAATACCATGTTACATTTCCCCCACAACAAAGAGAATACAAATATTGCGGAAAAATAACAGTTACACACAAACAGACAACGAACACAGGAGATGAACTCTTTTTAATTTATTCAACTCTTCTCTATTCATTCATCTATTAAAAAAATAAATTACATTCCTTTTTAATACAAAATGGTCGAGGCCTGTAACTTAATGCAATTCAATGTTGAGTTGGACGTATAACAAACAAATCATCCTTCTTCTTGATTCTTTTGTTTCTACACAAAAGAATGTACAAAACACAAAACAACGGACTTGAAATTTTATGGGTTCGACCTGTGAAACCACATCACGTCCATTCCTCTATCGCAAATTGCATACCGGTGATTATAAATTTTAACTGGCATGTACAGGAAAACCTTAAGTTCTTGCAATTGCGATGTCACGTGGCACTTATCGCATCGCAACATAGATCTTTTATCTTGTGGGCACTGTCCATTAAAATTTGTGATATGAAATTGCGATCGCATCGCAACATAAACATCATAACTTGTGGGTGCTTTATGTGAACTATCCTCCTGAGCTTGCGATGTGTGATTTGCAGGCGCATTGCATCGAAAACAAAATAACATAACTTGCGGGCACTAAACAGGTAAGTAGTAAGATGTGTGAAGTGCAAAGTTGCGGTCGGTCAAGAGGTAAAACATAAAATATGCAAAGTGCAGGCGCGCTAAAAGGTAAACAGTAAGTTGTGCGATGTGTGATGACGATGTTGCATTGCAGCATCACAAGGTTTCAGTGCGGGGTTTAAAAGTTAAAACATAAAATTTGCGAAGTACAGTATGCAGGCGGTTAAACAGCAGGGAGTGCAAAAAGCGAAAGGTAAGGAATAAACAGAAATGCAAAGGTTTGTGGCAGATTGGTAATGCGGCAATGGTTGGTGGGTCCCACCGATATCGCATTGGTGGGGAAATATATTTCAGTGAAGGCTTAAGAGTTAAACCTTGAAACTTGCAGGATGTGGTATGCGGGAAAAAGGTAAGTCAACGGCGGTGGGTAAGAAATAATGCATAGAAAAGGCCACGTACTCTGTTTTCTGGATTTTGCATGAAATTCCTCCGGATTTGAAAACCTGGGCTTTGTCCTTCCCTACAACAAAAATTCAATGAAAGTGTGAGTTGTTGCCACTTTATCCATGGAGGTGGTTGGGAGTATTTGCAACATCATCAACATTTTTTACTCAACAGTGGTCAACAATGTTGAAACTAGTCCTCTCTCTTCGGATTACCGCTCTTCTATTGGCCCAAATGACTCTTTGTTTGGATCGCGACATTATAACTTTAAAAACCTTAATAATAGAAGAAAAAAAATTAAAAACTATAATAATGATAATATTAAGAATCATAATCATTATTATAGGAATTTATTTAGTAAGGACCATAACATTAATATGATTAATAGTTATAATGATATTAATTCCAATAACTTAAATAATTATATTAATGATAGTAAGATGAATATTAATACTAAGAATAATCATATTAACATCAGCATGATTTTAAATAACATTAATAATAAAAATATTGATAAAGCTCTTAATAATAATTGTATTAATATTAACTTGAATTTAAATAATAACAATAATAAAAATAATCCCCTTGGGTGTTTGAAGAATGTTGTAAATCTTTCTAGTAAGCAATTTGATGCTTCCGCCTTTAGTCTACTTAATAAAGTGTTTAATTTTGTCCTTGCCCCGAAAATGATTCCCACCGATGACATTCTATGTAGCATAGAGTTTGGTATTAGGGACATTTCGGATCAGGTTAAGGAGACTATTAGGCAAGATTGTGTTGTTGTTCTTGGAAAGATAATTACCGATCAAATAGGTACCTGAACTGGTACCTACTTTTTTGAGGTAGCAAAAAAAACACCCGATTTTGAAAAGTGGTGATGCAGAATCACCATTTTTTTGGAGCATATTTTTTACACTTTGAATTATTTTTATTTATGAAGTATAAACATTTGTTTTAAAATGTTAGTGATTTTCATGCTAATTTTGAAAAGTGTTGATGTAGCATGAAAAAAAATCAAATATAAAAATAATTAAAAACCAAATAAAATATAAAAAAAAAACAAAATTAACTTGTAATAGTAAAAAAATTAAACAAAAATAATAAAGAAAAAAAATATTTGAAAATTAAATAAAAAAATATAGAAAAGAAAAACACATAATTTAAAGAAAGAAAAAAATTTGAAAAAAAAACATCAAAAACAATTTTTTATTATTATTTAAAAAATGCCACATAAATAGAAAAAATTGATTAAAAAAATAATTAAAACAAAAATATAAAAAAAAATAAATACAAAAAAAAATTAAATTTAAATTTAAAAAAAATTAATAAGAAAATAAAAAATAAAAATTTTAAAATAATAAAAAATTAAATTAAAAAATAAAAATAAAAATTGAAAAATAAAAAATTAAGATTAAAAAAAATAAAAATTGAAAAAAACAATTTTTTTTTTATTTTGTAAACTTAGTAGAGCCTTGCTATTTACTATTTATAAACAAAAGCAGGTCAGAAAATACAACTTTAGGCATCAACTTGCATGTAGGAAACCAGGTGTGTTGGCCGTCTTAGCGAGTTATAGGTCATCCAAAACATATGCATCTTAAGTCTACTACTCACTGTCTTCAAATAACTAATATTAGGATCAATATTTACAGACATAAACATAAGATAAAAATAAAAGCTATCTACTATCATTAACAAAAAACAAAAATTAGGTTGATTATTTCTCTATCATCATCTGACTCGATAGGAGCCAAATCCTTGACACTGGAGCTGGGCATATCAGCTTGGTGCATGGATTGTAAGTCCTTCTTGATTCTGCCTAGGCGAACATACTGATGGTGTTGTCGAAGGTTCATTTCCTGAATGGATCTGTTGATTTCAGCCAAAGTTGTTGATTTTAGCCAAAATTGTTGCAGCTTTGGGATCACCCCCGACCTCTTGAACCCACATTATTGCATTGACCAAAAGTCATTTCATCAACCAATATGTTTAGATGGAATGATGGAACAATGAAATTCTACCTCGAGTGTCACCTGGGTCAGTGATAATTTGGTTGAGTTCTTCTTCAGCAATTTCTTCTTCTTCCTCTAGCTTGGTTCTAGCATCGCCCTCATCATCCATAAATCAGAGACTTGATGAAACATAGTGTCTCCTCAAAATATGCTTGGAAAAAAAAAACATTTTAAAATAATTTTAAAAAAAATATATTTTTGAATTTATTTTAAACTAAACCATTTTAAAATTTTTGAAATTAAACAATAAAAATAAAAATGAAAGCGAAAATAAAAATTAAAAACATTTTCTAAATTAAATAAAAAATAAAATAAAATAAAATAAAAATCTAAAAATATTAAATAAAAATAAAAAATTTAAGTTTAAAAAAATATATATTAAATTTAATTAAATTAAAAAAATAACAAAATTATTAAAAAAAAAAAAAAAAAAACAAATCTTAAATTTAATATATTTTAAAAAATATATTAAATTAAAAAATATTAAAATTTAATAAATTAAAAAGAAATTAATTAAAAAAAATTATTTTAATTTTTAAAATATTGGGAATCAAGCCACTTGGGTGGCGGCGGGGCCGAGTGCTGGGCGGACGACCCCTACCAAAACCTTGGCGAGAGGTGATTCTCGGAATTATCTCCTGTTTAGGTGTAGCGGGGGTCGTCGTTGGGCGGGCGGGGAGGTTGCATGCAACCCCCACTGTCACCTAGGCGAAGAAATTTGATTATTTTTTAAATTCAACTATTTTTTAAAATTTTATTTAATAAATTTTAATAATTTATTTAATTAATTTAAATTTAATATGTATTTCTTTTAATTTTTTTTTTTTATTAAAATAGAATTTAATTTAAAATTCAAAATTTTATATTTTATATTTTAAATTAATTTCTTTTTTTTTATTTTTTATTTTTTATTTATTTATTTATTAAAATTTAATATATATTTTTTTTAATTTAATTTTTTTTATCTTAATATTATTTTTTGAAATTAATAAAATTTAATATATATAATTTATTTGTTTTTTTAATATATATATTTTTAATTTAATATATATATATATATATATATATATATATATATATATATATATATATATATATATATATATATATATATATATATATATATATATATATATATTTCAATAATGTTTCTAATTTATTTATTTATTTTTTATTTTAATTCTTAATTTTTATTTTTATTTTTATTTTATTTTTTATTTTATTTTTTTATTTTTATTTTTTTCTGTTTTAATTTAATAAAAATTTCTTTTTATTTTTAAAATTTAAGTTGTATATTAAAAAAAAAAAATTATTTAAAATTATTTATTTTAATTTAATTTTTAATTTTTGTCTTTTTTTCAATTTTTAATATATTTTTAAATCTTAATTTTAAAAATGTTTTCTATTTTTATTTTATTTTTCTTAAAAAATTATTTTTTTATTTTTAAATTTTAACTTTTTTTTACTTTAAAAAAATATATTGAATTTTGTTTTTTTTGTGAGTTATTTTAAAATGTTTTTTTCATTTATTTATTTATTTTTAATATATAATTTAATTATTCTAAAATTTTTGTTTCAACATTTTTCGTTTTCGGGGTGTTTTTTGCACCAAAAAAAAAATTCCTTTTACTTCTATTTTTTTTAAATGTTGAAAATTTACCCCAGAAAAAAAGAAATTATTCCAGAATACAACTTTTCATTTTCAGGTTGTTTTTTCATGGATTTTTTTATGGTTTTTTGTTAGAGTTACCTTTTTGAGGTGATAGTTCGCGTTTGATCGGTAACTATGTTAGGAAGGCTAGGCCTCCCAAAAGGAACCTCAGCAGGCTTGAATTTATTTCCCTTAAAACCTTCAGGGATGACCGTGACATTATAATCCTCAAGGCGGACAAAGGTGGTTACATAGTCATTTTAGATAAATCTGACTATGTCAACAGGATGATTGACCGTCTCTTAAATAGTGGCAGTTACATCAAGCTTAAAATACCCCCCTTAATCTGTTTCTAAGGAGGTTGCCCTAGCCAATAAGTCTGATTTATCTCTTAATCCTATCTCTAAGAAACTTATAGAGAGCAATCCCCTCACCCCTAGGATTTATGGCCTTCCTAAGATTCATAAAGCTAGTGCCCCTTTAAGACCTATTGTTAAAACAATAGGTGGTCCTACTTATCTTCTCACTAAATTCTTAGTCTAGAAGCTTAAGCCTCTTATAAGCCTCACCGATTCCTATGTTAAGGACTTGGCTTCCTTCATTAAAGAATGGAAAGATATCAGGTTGGAACTTGATGAGTTTCTAGAAAGTTTTGAGATGGTGTGCCTATTTACCAATATCCCCATCCCAGAAGCGATTGGCGTCATTGATCGTATCTCAGATCAAGACATTGCTAAATTAGTGGGTCTTTATCTCTCCTCAACCTTCTTTAGCTTCCAAGGAGAGTTTTATGAACAAACTTGCAGCATTGCGATGGGTTCCCCTCTTTCCCTTGTTGTTGCTAACTTATTCATGGAAGATTTTGAAACTAAGGCCTTAACCTCAACTAAATTTCTCCCTAGAAAGTGGAAGATATTTATAGATGACACTTGTGTCATCTGGCCCCGTGGTCGTGAGAATTTAGATTTGTTTCTGAGCCATCTAAATTCCCAGTCAGATTCCATCAAGTTTACGATGGAAGTTGACGTAGACGGTTGCCTTCCTCTCCTTGATATCCTCCTCTCTAGGATGGATGATGATTTCATTTCTCACTAAGTGTTTCGTAAACAAACTCACGCGGAACAATATCTTCATGTTGGTTCCCATCATTTCCATGCCCAGAAATTTGGTGTTCTTTGCATTCTTGCTACTCGGGCTCTGAGAATCTTCGATGAAAACCACCTAGAGTCAGAGAAATCCCATCTTCTTGATGTCTTTGAAAATAATGGGTATAGTAGGGCCCTAGGCCTTAAAGCTAATCAAAAAGCCTATAATGGGTTAAGTGGAAAAAATGCTCCTGTGGACCCTATCTCGAAGGTCAACCTCTTCTTCATCCAACAGACAAGATTGCCCATGTCCTTAGGAGGAATATTGTCTCCTCCCCATTCAAACCTCTTTGTATCATTAGAAATTCTCTTGGTTGTATTAAAGAACCTGTCGACCTGAAGGACAAGAAAGGTGTTTATCTGGTTTCTTGTTCTTGTGGCATTCCTTATATTGGAGAAATTGATCGATCCATTAAGCAAAGAATCCAAGAACATGCTGTAGACATTAGGCACAATCGTTCTCACACTTCAGCTCTAGCTAAACATGCAGAAAAATATTGTCACCATGCTTGTATTGAGGACTCGAGGGTCATTATTAAGGTTGATCATTTCCACCATAGGAAGCTTAGAGAGGCTATTGAGATTGAGAGACACTTTAGGAATCTCAACGGAGATGATAGTTGGAAATTGAGCAAGAGCTAGACTCCAGCTCTCTCGATGTCATTCCCTCCCATCTCACTTAGATTCTTCTTGCGCCTTTGTTGGGTGCAGGAATTACACTTAAGAAAACTCCTCAACACTTAATTTGTCAACCCGGGGGATTTGTAAACTTAGAGACGAAGCACAGGAAATGCCAGAGATGGTATGAATCTTCCTAATGTAAATCCCTAATTTCTTTAAAGGAAAGATTGCAGAATCAAATCAAAAGAGAAAAAGGAAACTTGGACCATCAAAAATAATCTAAGACTGGAACAAGGAAGTATGCATTTGCACAAGAGAATTAAAGATAAAAGGTAATCACTCCCACTAATGGTTGTTTAATCTACTGAGTGTGTGTTTTCCTTTAGTAGAGACATTTTAGCAGTCTCATTAGATGAGCCCTTAAACCTTCTTCTTTAGATATTTCCTTCTTACATTAATCTGTCCTGCACTAGTGCAGGATCAGAGATTTATGTAGAAGGTATAAATAGTGTCTTTACTTAAGGCTTTTTACTTCATGCAAGGGCTCGAACTTTTCAAGGTTCAGAGCACTTAGATCTTCTGGTAAGAAACTAGTTTTTGCACTGGATTAGAGCTTCCTTCACTTAGCATTTAATCCTGAAAATGAGTGTTCAATTATTGCAAGTGCTAGTTTACTATCGAATCAAATTGCACACATAAAACTGAATGTTTCTGATCTTAACAAAATGCAGAAATAAAGAAACAATCATTTATCCTGTCATAAGAATTTAAAGAAAGAAAGAAGATTTCAGAAAGTAGACTAAGAAAGCTTGCTGCATCACACCATCGTGCACTGGTGCAGGTTCATTTCTCCTACTTGGACCAGGCGAAAAAAACCAATTAAACAGAATTGCAGGAAAAGGAAATATCACACCAACGTGCACTGGTGCAGGTTTGTTTCTCCTGCTTGTACTAGGCGGAGGGAAACCAATCTGAAATCAAGTGTAGGAAAGTAAATTGCAGGGAAAGAAAATGTATCTACTTCACACAACAGATCCGTTTTCACTCAAACAGGAATACATGTGTTGAAAGTTAAACCAAACTTTGACAATATAAACAAAAATTACAAGAAACAGAAAATGGGGTAAACGTGTTGGGTTGGTTGGGCCCTAGCCAACCAACGCGTTTCCCTTTTAAGTTAAAACACTGCTCAGTAAATTATTCAATTTATCAGCTTAAAGAAAGAAACACAATTTCTGAAACATGAGGCGGGGCTCCCTTTTATTAATTCATTGAGGCGAATATATGTGTTAATACAATGTCTAGCCCAGATTTGGGTGATAAAAAAGCAACTTGTTACCGCCTATCAAACTTCGCTCTAAAAACTCTGCTCCAAAAACTCTCCTCCCTAATTCCTACTCACATTTTACATTATATAGATCTGTTGGCCAAAGGCCTAAACAGATCGTTCAACTAATTACATAACCATCGCAGAATTTAGCATTCGGCCTTCAAAATTAGGCAGCTAACAAAACCGGCCGTAGCTAATCTCCATCTTTTCGCCCTTCACAGATTCGGTCTTGGCTGCCTTTAGATCAATCGTGCTATCGTGGCTGAAGCTTCTCAATACAAGGCGGTGATCAAGGAGGTTCAGATCTACCGCGAAGATCTGTTGTGCTGGTAATGGTGCAGGATCCGATCTTGCACTAAGATCAGTGGTCACGGTAAGCACTTTAACTATCAAATAACCATTGGAGATATCGATAAGTTACAAAAGTGATTTAAATGTAAGAAATCGTGTAATAAATATTTAATTAATTCTAAATTGAATTAAAACATGAAGAATAAAGGTTTATATGAAATATGTCACCGTGCTTGGACTGGTGCAAGATGAGGGTGCATAAAAGAGGTGAAACAGAGGTAAATGGTTATGATTTAGGAAGGGGAAAATGGTAAAAAGAGAGAAAATTAGTGGGCTAACATCCTCCCATCCCTAAGTTGTTGTGTGTCCTCACACAACTCTTTACCTCTGCAAAAAACCTTCAAAACTTCAAGCATTGTAGCTCAATCCTGCTCTGTCATACTAGCATCAAGCTGCAATGTTTCAGACTTCTTATTTTTGCTTTTCTTCAGTTTCTTTGTCACCTTTCTAAGTCGTTTGAAGCACTGCGCAGCTCGGTATTTCCACACTCTGACTTCTCCTTTCTTTTTCTGAATCTCCGCCATTAATTCTTCTTTACTCAGTTCTTTTTCCTCTTGCACTTTAGCTACGAGCTGCTCTAATTTATGCACTTGAAGCTCTAGCTCGACTGTCCGAGTAGCAGGAGCTACCGAGTCTTCTTCCTCTTCTGTCCTAATAGGGGTTGTATCTTCTTTAGGGACCTCAATATCACTCAGGGTTTCAGTAAGCACTTCTTCCTCTTCTTCTTCCTCTTCTCCTTCTTCTTCTTCTTCCTCTCCTTCTTCTTATTTCGGCTCTTCTTCTTCTTGCACTTCTTCTTCTTCCAGTTATTATTTTTCTTTCACTTCTTCTTCTTGCAATGTTCTGTGGGGATTATGGTTTTGCACCAGGTTCTTCATTCTTTTTCTGGGCCATTTTAATGAAATCAGCCAACAAAGTGTCATCCTCGACCTCTACAGATTTTGCTGCGTCCGCAAGGACTGACAGAAAATCGTCTTCTTCGGGGGTCTGTTCATATACTAGTGGCATCGAAGGATTTTCTTCAACGGGTGTACCATTTGTCTTCTTTTTCTTTGGAGATGGGCCCTTTTCTTCTATTGACTTCTCGGGTCGTTTCCTTTTTGCACTAGTGCAAGAAGGACTCCTCTTTACACTCGAACTCGGGCCCTTGCTTGTACTAGCGGGGTCTTCTATTTTCTTTCTGGTAGCTATCTTCTTATGCAGATGATTTAAAAACACCTCCCAGGTCATGCCTTTAATTTCCAACTACTTCTGAACCAAAATCTTTATCAGGCCATGGTGATATAGATTCTTATCGGCCTGGTCTGCCTGTGCGCCCTACACACTCTTGGCCATTTTTTCCAAACTCTTAAGCAAAAAATAAGGGAAATCCATCCTCCACTGGACATGCCAGTCAGGTTTGAAATGCTACAACATCCTGAAATGATACACAAAAGTGAGGGAATATCTCCCTTCGGAGGTCATGAATTTTTGTAGGATGAAAAGGAGGTCCCACCACTGTCCCAGCAGGGCACTGCGCAAAATTCCTTTCTTCCAATCTACCTTCATGTCCTTATCAATGGCGAAATGCTGCCATCGCTTCCTTTCTAGTCTCTGATTTTTAAAGTACTGCACACCAGTATTTTGCAAGCCCGTCACTGCTGCTATTGATTCTTCTGTGACCTTAAATTTCAGGGGCCCAATTTTTACACAGATGTTTTTAAAACTCTTTGCAAACTATAGGGCCACTTCATTGTTGTGACCATCAAATCATTTTTGTGCCTGTCAAATTTCTGCAAAACCTGAAGAAATCCTGAGTCCCGCAATAGTGCAAAACTATTGCGAAACTCAGCGGTCTGATCTACCTCACTGAGAGACGAAGGTTCACATCATACAGGCGGCATCATTGCTTAAAAATTATGAATAGTCCAAAAATTGCATGCAATACCGGAAAATTTGGCCCTTTATAGATAGGGATCCAACCATCCACCATCCCTTTTGCCTTATCACTGATTCATTCACCAAAATAGTCGTGGATGCGCAGCATGTTTGAAATCGTGCGGGATTGGGGCTTGCGGCGACATTTTAACGGCTATGTGAGGTAATCATTATAAGTGAAGGACATTTAGGATCATGGCAGAAAGGGTAATTATATCCAATAAATAGTTAATCATTTCCGCACTCCTTCATAATTCAAAAAAAAAGAACTTTAGCATTTATTAAAAATGATCATGATTCTTAACTAAAAACACCTTGTACTTTAAAGAATTTTCTCCTAGTTAATATGATAGCACAAGTACTCCTTAAATAATTAAAAAGGCTTCTTGTAAGCTTTCATGATGACCACTTTCATATGACATATACTTATGAAAAGAACAAATTATACTCTGCTTCTGTCAAGGTGCATACTTGCACCGATCTATTTACACCGCTTAGTATGATGTTCTGCTGGTACCATTATGCTTGTATTATTATATAGGACGATATGCTTGCACTAATGAAAGAATATCACCTGAAAAAAAAGAATAGGGAATTTAAGTAAAATAATGGCTTCCTCAACTGATACTGGAAATTTGCTTCGCCCTTTCTTGATGCTTCAGAGCATCTTTTTGCTCTTTGTGTATGAGATCCTGCAATGAATTCATGAGGGAACAAAGAAGTGGGAAAGGGGAAAATTTCAGAATGGGAAGGAATTTTGTTATAGGGATTCCAGGAATAATGCTGCAAGAGGGGATAAACAGAAGTGGGATAGGGAAAAAAAATTCAAGGGTAAAGTGGGATTTTTACGAAGCAGGTAGGGTAAATTCAGAAGAATGTGGGAAGGTTAATCATTCTGGGATTTAAAGAAGAAAATTGAGGGAATATTACGAAATGGGATATGAAGAAAGACAGAAAATTTTCTGGAAGGTCTGCCTGCACTGGTCCAAGAAAAATAACTGCAGCGAGAATTAAGTGTTACTTGAATAAAAATGTCCATGCTAATTACCCCAATGTATAAAGGTTGGTCCTGCTGAACCTGCTTTTACTCGGTGGTCGCTAGCATATGTAAAGATCAAGCAAAATTCTCTTTTTATTAGAAATTTTTGATGTCCCTGCCAGCAAGCTAGTTTTCAGGTTGACCCTCTGCAATCATGTCAGCGAACTGATTTTCACAATTACTGGAAAATATTTTTTCTTTAATTTTTTTTTTATTATTTTTTTTTTTGTATTTTTAAAATATTTTCAAGAGAAATAAGGATTCATGTCTTCAAAAGGTTGGTATTACCATTCACCACTACCGTCCCGAATTGTTTTTGGACTTGTTGTGTAAAATCTTTCTTGGCAACTGGCTGAAAATATTTCTTTAATCTATGCCCATTTACCAAGAATACTGAATTTTGTCCATCAATATTTTTAACTTCTACTGCTCCATTATCGAATACTCAGATCACTTCATAAGGTCCTATCCAACGTGTATGGAACTTCCCTTTAAAAATTTTAAATCCAGAATCATAAAGGAGTACCCAGTCACCAGGTTGGAATTGCTTTTTCTGAATAGACTTTTCATGCCAACTTTTGCATTGCTGCTGAGTTAGTATGTTTTGCTGGACAGCATCCCTACGAAATTCATCTAACTCATTTAATTGGAGAAGACGCTGTTGTTGTGCCTCAGCGAGATCTAGTCCTAACTGAACTGCAGTTCTGAAAGTTTTGATCTAGAACTCAATTGGTAACAGAACCTGTTTGCCATATACCAGCTCATATGGTGTATGTCCCGTGCTATTTCTCCAAGTGGTTCTGTATGCCCACAAAGCTTCTGGTAATCTTTCAGCCCAGTATTTTCGATGCATATTCACTGTCTTTGTAAGAATGGACTCGATCACTTTGTTTGTGGATTCCACCTACCCATTTTCTTGTGGGTGATACGGCGTGGATTTCCAATGCCGGATCTTCTATTGCTCCATCACCCCCTGTACCAGATTAGAAATAAACTGCAGACCGTTGTCATAAACAATTTCTCTAAGCACACCAAATCTAGTAAAGATCTCAGTAAAAAGAAAATCAACAACAAATTTTTCTGTAGTAAAAGAAACAGCTTTAGCTTCTACCCATTTTGTAACGAAATTTGTACAAACCAAAATATACTTTTTACTTAAGGATGTTGGATTTATTGGCCATATAAAATCAATAGCCCATTTTTCAAATGGCTAAATAATAACTTGGGGGCATAAAGGCATTTCATTGGTTTGATTAGGCTGGCCCATTCATTGATAGCTATCACATCGCCTAACATATTGTTTGGCATCCTTAAACAAGGAAGGCCAAAAGTAACCAGCACGCAATACTTTATATGCAGTCCACTTATCAGTGAAGTGGCCTCCACAAGGTTCATCATGAGCAGATTTCAATATGTCAAACACTTCCTCCTCTCTTACACATCTACGGATATTCAGATCTGGACCAGTGTAAAAGAGATCTCCTTGAACCTAGGAATATGCAGCACTTTTCTGAACAATATTCCACTTTTCACGAGCGGACAAGTGAGGTGGTGTTTTTCTAGTGACCAAATAATTATCAATGTCAGCAAACCATGGAGAATCTGTAGACATAGAAAAAATATGTTCATCCGGAAAATCATCATTAACAGGAGTTGCTTCACCAGGATTATCTAATCTAGAAAGAAAGTCTTCTACAACATTAGATTTCCTTGATCTATCAACAATAGTAACATTAAACTCCTACAACAATGGCAACCACCTAGTCACTCTAATGCTTGTCAATGGTTTTTTCATCAAATATTTAATCGTGGAATGATAAGTATGTACAAATACTTCATATCCTGTAATATAGTGCCTGAACTTATTAATTGCAAAAATTACAGCTAAAAACTCTTTCTCTGTAACTGATAATTAAATTCAGCAGAAGACAAATTCTTACTAATATAGTAAATAGCATAGGATTTCTTATTTTCCTCTTGTCCAAATCCACGCCAATAGCCAAATTTGAAGCATCAGAGGAAATGTGAAAAGGCAAGGACCAATTAGGACCTCGCAAAACTGGTGCTTGTACCAACTTTTCCTTCAATGTTTCAAAAGACTGTTGGCAAGCTGTGGACCAAGAAAAAACACTATCCTTAGCTAGAAGTTGGAAAAGAGGGGCAGCTATCTTAGAAAAAATTTCAATGAATCTTCTATAATAACCAGCATGTCCTAAAAAACCTCTTACTTCCCTTTGAGTTTTGGGTGCAGGAAGATGCAGAATGATTTCAATCTTTGCCGGATCAACCTGGATACCTTTATCAAAAATCAAATGTCCAAGTACCACTCTCGCTTTTCACATTAATCTACACTTCTTGTCACTCAAAGCGAGATGGAATTCTTGACAATGAAGTAGTAATTTCTCCAGATTTTTGAGAGCTTCCTGAAAAGAATAATCAAACACAGAAAAGTCATCCATATAAATTTCTACAAATTCCAAATCAACAAAAATGGCCAGGACTGCCCTTTGAAAGGTAGCTGGGGCATTACATAAACCAAAGGGGAGCACTTTATAAGAAAAGGTACCCCATGGACATGTAAAATTAGTTTTATCCTAATATTCGGGTGCAATTTGTATCTCGTCATAACCACTGAAGCCATCCAAAAAGGAAAAATATTTCTTTCCTGCAAGGGTATCAAGCACTTGATCAATAAAATGGATAGGAAAGTAATCTTTAAGAGTGGCTTTATTCAATTCTCGATAATCAATACAAATACGCCATCTTCCATCTTTCTTAGGTACAAGTACTAATGGAGATACCCACTGACTATTAGAAATAGGATAGATAAAACCGACATCCAAGAGTTTCTGTACTTCTTCCTTCATAATATCTCTTAGAGCCGGATTCATTCACCTTTGGGATTGTCGGACAGGTTGGGTTCCTTCCTAAATATAAATATGATGTGTACAAGTTTCAGGAGGGATACCCTTCATATCTTCATAGCCCCAAGCAAAGGCACTAAGATGGTTTTGCAACAAATTCACAAGCTGCTCCTACTGAGATGAGTCCAAATCTGAACTAATATGCAAGGATTTACCAAGGCTAATCTCAAAAAGAGTGGTATCAGGCTCAGGAGTACTCAAGGGAGTGGTCAAATGCAATTGTACAGAATAATGATAATCATGATTATCTTGAAAATCTAGGCTGAAAATCTGACTCAATGGATCAAAGTTAGGCATAGTGTCTAGATTATTTAGAAAATTTTGAATCTCATCTTCTTGTGAAGACCTAGTATAATGATGGATAAGGGAAATAGACTAATTCTCCTCATCACTTCTTTTATCCAACCATAAAGTATCTCGAAGGTCCTGAATGGATCTGGCAGGGGGGTATAAGGTAACTTTCTTCCTAGAATCTCCATGTGAAATATACATATCATCAGAACGACATCCAATATATGCATCAATCGTAGCAAGCCATGGTCAACCCAATATCAAGGGATGTCCTCCTACTAGGTTCTTTGGCTGAAGCACAATGAAATCAACAGGATATTCCCAAGAATCTAATGAGATGATCACATCGTCCAATACTCCTTCTGGCTTAATTTTAGATCTATCTACTAATTCAAGCACAATGGGAGTAGGGCGAAGACGAGATAACTGAAGTTGATCCATGGTTTGCTTAGTCATGACATTAATGGCTGCCCCCAGATCTATAAGAACATTAGAGACAAGGACATTACCAATCTGAATTGAGACAACAGGGTTTCCGAGATTTGTATATTTTTCCATAGACACACATTCCGTCATCAACTCTGTTTCCCTACCAACAAATTAAATGGTTTGGGGTTCCAATCTCTTCCTCTCGGGTTTCTTGAGACAGAGTTCCTTAATAATCTTGGTACAAATGGGGATCTCTTTAATGGCTTAAAGCAAAGGTATCTTAATGAAAATATTCCGAAGCTCAGATGCCAAACCATCTCAGAAATAGGCTCACTTCTTTCCATTACTAGCCTCTCTGGGAAGGGAGGATGGTTGGAAGAATATGGCAAGGATTCAGCGGGTAAGGGCTGCTTAGTGATAGTTTTCGGAGAGTGGTTAAGAGTTTCCTCTTCTCCTTTCTCTTAAATGATCACCATAGGTTGCTTCTGTTTTTCTGATGTCACAGTCATTCTCGATCTTAATTGAATATCATGAACCCCAACTGGTATAGACTGGTATTCGAATGATAAGGGTGGGTTTGTTACATAGATCATTTGTACTGTTTTATTATTATTAGGATTGGGCATAGGTGGAGCAGGAAACTGAGGAGGTTGAAAGGGTGGAGGTAAAGGCAACGATGGAGTGGACTGACTCGGAAGATGAGGCATTGAATAAAGTGTATGCGTAGATGAATATGACTGCATAGGTGGCTGGTAGGAATATGAAAAATGAGTTGGCCCTCTCCAACCTTGTTGCCATGGTTGAGAAGGTTTCCCATGTTGATATTTATTTCCATACTGCCACTGCTAATGAGAGTTAGGATAAGAATATGCATGTGAATTATAACCAAAATAGTGTGGAGAAAATTCAGGAACCATACTTGTACCTACCTGAGGCCAATTCCTTCTTGCTCCCATAGCATACAAGTATTCAGCTTCAAGCTGTCCTCCTGTAAATACAGCTTTAAGTCCTAGTATAGAGGGACATTTTTCTATGGTATAGTCTTCTGCACAAATAACACACTTATTAGTTTCTTTCAAATTAAGAGGACACTCTTTAGGAGGATGCTTGTCTCTACATTTAGGATAGAAAATACATAATGACTCTTGTTCCTTCATGAGCTTCTGTTGAAATTTTAAGGAGTCTAACTATTTGGTAACAGTGTCCATTATATGAATTTTCATGTTTTCCATTTTATTTTCTAGTCCAATAATCATAGCATCAGTAGATTCAGTTTTTCTATTTATATTTCGAGTTCCTCTATCAGATCTATACTGGTTTCTTGAAAATTTCCTGCATAATTCA
The DNA here is from genome assembly GCA_034641835.2 of Pinus albicaulis. Lineage (NCBI taxonomy): Eukaryota > Viridiplantae > Streptophyta > Pinopsida > Pinales > Pinaceae > Pinus > Pinus albicaulis. The sequence continues at coordinate 409,042,710 of CM076569.1, read as the reverse complement.
CAAATTTGATCAAAATTTTGCTGAGAACTTTTCAAGGTTCAGAGCACTCAGATCTTGTGGCAAGAAAATGGTTCTTGCACTGGATTAGAGCTTCCTCCACTTAGCATTTAATCCTTAAAATGAGTGTTCAATTATTGCAAGTGCTAGTTTACTATCAAATCAAATTGCACACATAAAAGTGAATGTTTCTGATCTTTAAAAAATGAAAAAATAAAGAAACAATCATTTATCCTATCATAAGCATTTAAAGAAAGAAATAATATTGCGGAAAGTAGACTAAGAAAGCTTGTTGCATCACACAAATGTGCATTGGTGCAGGTTCATTTCTCCTGCTTGGACCAGGCAAAAAAAACCAATTAAATAGAATTGCAGGAAAAGGAAATATCACACCAACGTGCACTGGTGCAGGTTTGTTTCTCCTTCTTGTACCAGGTGGAGGAAAACCAACCTGAAATCAAGTGCAGGAAAGTAAATTGTAGGGCAAGAAAATTTATCTACTTCACACAACGGATCCGTTTTCACTCAGACAGGAATACATGTGCTAAAAGTTAAATCACACTTTGACAATATAAACACAAATTACAAGAAAGATAAAATGGGGTAAATGTGCTGGGTTGGTTGGGCCCTAGCCAACTAGCGCGTTTCCCTTTTAAGTTAAAACGCTGCTCAGTAAATTAGTCAATTCATCAGCTTAAAGACAGAAACACAATTTCTGAAACATGAGGCAGAGCTCCCTTTTATTAATTCATTGAGGCGAATACATGCGTTAATATAATGTCCAGCCCAGATTCGGGCGATAACAAAACAACCTGTTACCGCCTATCAAATTTCGCTCTAAAAACTCTGCTCCAAAAACTCTCCTCCCTAAGTCCTATTCACATTTTACATTATATATATCTGTTGGCCACAAGCCGAAACAGATCGTTCAACTGATTACATAAGCATCGCAGAATTTAGCATTCGGCCTTCAAAATTAGGCAGCTAACAAAACCAGCCATAGCTAATCTCCAGCTTTTCGCCCTTCACGGATTCGGTCTTGGCTGCCTTTGGATCAATCGTGTTGTCGTGGTTGAAGCTGCTCAAGACAAGGTGGTGATCAAGGAGGTTCGGATCTGCCGCGAAGATTTGTTGTGCTGGCAATGGTGCAAGATTCGATCCTGCACTAAGATCAGTGGTCACGGTAAGCACTCTAACTATCAAATAACCATTGGCGATATCAATAAGTTACAAAAGTGATTTAAAAGTAAGAAATCATGTAATAAATATTTGATTAATGCTAAATTGAATTAAAACATGAAGAATAAAGGTTTATACGAAATATGTAACCGTGCTTGGACTGGTGCAAGATGAGAGTGCATAAAAGAGGTGAAACAGAGGTAAATGGTTATGATTTAGGAAGGGGAAAATGCTAAAAAGAGAGCAAATTAGGGGGCTAACAACTTTGGCTCTTAATTTTCTTTCGATATTTATTCCATTATAGTTTACTATTTCTTATTTTCGACATTATTTTTAATATTATCCCCTAGCTTTTCATTGTTTTATTTTAATTTTAGCATATTATTTTGATCCCTCTTACCCTTATAATTTGTAGTTAATTATTTATTTTTCAAATAACCAATATTTTAAATACATGTTATTAATAATAAAATTATTATTTTATTATTATTTATTTATTTTGAATCTTCTTTAATATTATTTTATGAAATTAAATTAATTAATTTGATAACTAAATAACTAATTACCTAATTCTCTAACAGCTAGTTTTAACGGCTATCTCTGGGAAATGATGCATCCACACTATTTATTAATGAAGATCAGTTAATTTCTTCACCTTGTACTGAGGGTGAACCACATTAGTTGGTTCAAAACATCAACCAAATCTTAATGATGTGATTATTCCAAAAAACATTTATCTACAAATTAAAATCTTAAAATTATTTATATAATTTAAAAAAAAAAAATTTATATAATAACCATCATTATATATATATGGAAAGCAATAAGAGAAACTTTGCAATATTATTATAGTTTTGTTGATTTAGGAGGTTAGGAAGGAATAATCTAAAAAGTATTTTGAAATTGAGTTCTAATTTAGGTGTATGAAGGGAATTCTAAGAGAAAGTGTTTTTCTTCTTCAAGTATCTTAGATTCACAAAAATGGTAGATTCTTGCAACCAATGTTGTTTTGAGAATTTTCCAATGCTCAATTTCATTATATAGCTAGTTAAAGTTGGTTCTTATTTTAACAATGTTCAATTTTTCTTTTCTGTTAGTTAGTAGTGAAAGATACTTTTGATCTTTTAGATTAGGTTTGACCACCTCCTTGCAAGATCTTAGCTTCCTTCTATTTTTTAACTCTTTATTGCACTATAAATTATCTTTAACATTAAATGTAATAATATTTTTAATATTATGGGTATCCCATGACATCTTCATGCATTCCACAATGGTTTAGCCAATACTTTACATCTTGAATCCATCCTCACATGAGCCTTGGTGGTCATGGCTCAAGTTGGAAGAAATTTTAGAGATCCTCTTGTCATCCATGTTTATAACCATTGCTATGTACTCAATGGGGGAGAGAGTCACTTCTATTAGGAGGATAAGATATGATGAATTGTTTTCCATATTATGAATATAAGTTAATTCTTTTGGATTTTCTCTATCCTTCTCAATATTCTCTAAAGATACTACATCCTTAGACTTCACATCCATATGAGATAACATGAGGAGTGATGAAAGTATCAAATAAGAGCTTTTTTCGTATCCCATTACCTAAGCCATGGTAATTTACACTTCTTTTCAAGCCCATAATAATATTTCCACCCTCCATTTATCCAATTTCAAACACTTAATAGTTCCAATTGATTTTATGATGAACATTGATCTCAATATATTTGCATAGGGGAACTTCCTCCAAGCTATTATTGTCATATATGAAAGTATTATGTGTAGTCTTATAGGATTTTATTATCATAATTTTTTTTTTCCATGTTCATAGGCATACCCATACTAGAGCAGAAGTCCTTGAGGTTTCTTAGATGATTATTGAGGTCATAGGGACAATGTTCCAGAGTAATGATATCATGAGCATAAATGAGGACAATGACTATACCAATGAGAGAGTCAAGTGAATACAACCAAATTATTCTAACCAACATTCTAAGTTTTAAGTTATCAATATAAATGCCAAATAGTGTAGGCAGTAGGGGACAACCCATCCTGACTCCCTCAACATTCTTAAATTTGGAAATGACACTTTCATATAGCCTTAGAAAAATAACTCTTAGCTCAGAAAAACTTTTATATCTTTTAACCCATTCCAAACATTATTCTTCACTTAGAGTAAAAAAAAATTATAAAATAGAAAAATTAATATATGTATAAAACTTAAGATTACAAAATAAAAATATATTAAAAATAAATAAATATTTAAAAAATAATAATATTATTTATAATAATTATTTTTTTGAGTGTATAAATATTTCTAGCCTCGAGGGTTACCTCAATTGGTTGAGTACCCATTGCTCAAGCACCTCGCTAATGGAAGGTCACGGGGTCAAATTTCCTCGACGCACTCGAGGTTAGGATATACTAATAAGTCAATGGGATGTGATCCCTTTAGGTGGATCTTCCTAGACATTTCCTTGAAAAAAAAGAGTGTATAATTATTTCTTTTAATATTTAATAATTGTTATATTATTTTATTAACAACAAGTTAGAACCGGGGAAAGAGTTAGAATTGGAATAGATCCATGTGTTGTTTGCGATGCAAATTACTTGTTGCCTTTGGCCTTGGGGGAATTTCTGAATGACAATGGAAATTTAACTTTGACCAATGTGGCGGATTCAAAAAGCAAGTACATATGGGCTTAGGGTTGGGAAAGTGTTGCACAATTAACTTTGGCTATTAAATTTTCAACCCAAATTATTATTTTTGTTTGCTATTGAAAAGATATGAAAAATGCTTTAGATTTTTGGAGACTCTTTGGTTGTTATAAAATGGTTTAATGAGACTAATAGATGTCATACTCACACATGACTTCCTATTCTTGATGAATTTTTATTGTTAAAGCTTTCTTTTGATTATATTTCACATGTTCACATCTATAGGGAAAGGAACATTATTGTAGATGTTATTTCCAAGGCTGGTTCAAAATAGGTTATGGGGACACATCCATGGAGCACTATCATAGGCCTTTTTTTGAAAGCCCACATATGGTTGACCGGATTCCATGATACTTTCAATTTTGTGTTTATCTCTTATGGTTCTCAGGATTTTCTCCTTGATCATTTTGACTTATAGTTTTGTATCTATTATTTTGATGATATATATGTGTCTAGTGGACATATTTATATGATCTAACATGATATGAGATTTAAAATTTTGATTCTGATATTTTGATGATTGATTGTTTTTCCACAAAACAATTATTTGACATGAACAAAGTGAATATGTAAAAATGCAATTTTCACTATGCTTAATAGAAATTATGATCTTTCTTCATATATATATAACACATGAGGATCATATATTATTTTTCATTTTATTTATTGAAAAAATATGAATACTGCCTAAAAATATATATAAAATCAAAAGAGTCAAGATAAATAATAATAATAATAATAATAAATTATAAAACTATATGTGTGTGTGTGTGTGTGTTTATATTTTATCAACTTTTGACATGGTTTGTGATTATTAGAATTGAATCTGGTGTAATAATAAAAAACCTTTTTACGTTTGATTATTACATTTAATCTTTTTGGGTTTATTTTTTATTTTTTGTTATTTTGAATTATATTTTTTTATCTCTTGGAATTTGAATTTATGATTTTGTAGGGGAAAACATGTGTTCTTAACCTCAAAAATTAGATTTTGCAAGATCGTGTAAAGGATTCATAGACCTGACCAGTTTAAAAAATGAACTCTTTGTAGAGAGGAAAAAGGTAACTAACTACTACGAGATACAAAATTAAATAGATTAAAATTGAAAGATTGGCTTAAGTGGATTTGCATGATAACATATGTAAGAAAGGAGACATAAAACATATTGTTGACGTTGTTGGATGTCATCAACATTGTAAGTGGGATATGCCTGATGTGAAGTCCCAATTAGACCTCACACCGTTTGGTGTAGGAGTCCCATCCGGTCATACAGTCCGAACACCATTGGAAAGGTTTCAAAGATATGCTTTGGCTACGATTACACACAAGAGAACACAACACCTCTTTGGAGCAGCAAGTATGTAAGCTTTGTTAGACACCCAATGTAAGGTGTATGAGAGACTTCCACGACTGGTAAGGAAAGCAAGCCATTGTTTAGAAAAGTCATAATACTATCCTAAAGGGGGAACCGAGAAGAAAGAGTGAGGCTTGTTGATTTCTTGCAGTTTAGTCCACATAATAAGCAACAATCAATAAAGCACAACAAAAATCATTCAATAACAACCATAACTAAGCAGTGAAATACTTCATTAACTTAGTAAGTAATTAAAGCAACATATATCATAAACATAACAAGAATAGTCTTACTATATCTACAATACATGTATGAAGAAGTGTTGACTCATAGAGCTTTTGATTATGAATGAAATATTCCAATTACATTATTACATATATGAAACATTATATCCAATAATGGAACATGAAGTCACAACTTGCTTCTCCAAATAATGATCTTATCTCCTATGCACTAAAAGAGGAGCCAAGGAAAGACTCAAATAATCCAAGTCCTTAGCTTGAGTTATGAGGGGCTATTTATAAAAATAACAATTACATTTTAGCTTCCTCATGACTCTTCAACTCCTATGATTTTTCATATTTATGCATGACTTATTACATTCCATATGTGACTACTCATATTCCACATGTGTCTCTTGGACTTCATTACATACCATTTATTACATACGGCAAATTACATATGAGACAGTTCCTATATAAGACAAAACTGGTAATGGGACAAAGTCTCATCAAATTGATAAATCATTTGCTTCCTCATGGAGCTCATTTATAATGTATGTGTTCCATGCTCTAAACTTTGTTGAGATGTCTTTGGCCTAAACTGGAAAGTGCCCTATGTAACGCATCTTCACCTCCAATGCATCCATTAATATGATCTTGGAGTTTGACTGTATATTATTCCATAGCTATGAAAGTTTCATATGAGCTTTGACTGGTGCGATGGCGTACTATAGAATAATTTCCTTGGTGACCTCCAAGCCTTCATGTTGTATTTATTACTTGATCAATTCGATGTATTACATGATCTCTTGGAAGATGATTTCTCTGCCTCTGATTTATTCAGATGTCCTTATTGAAGGAATCCCATGCTTATGTTCTAGAGACTCAAAACCATTGTGCATTTGATTATAGGCAACAATAGTACTAATCGACTATTCTCCGAGACACATGTAGGTCTGATGGTGGAGTCTTAGATGAACTCTATCTATCTCGGGAAAAATCATGTCTTTATTTTCAAAATGTTGTGGAGCATCTAGGTACTTGGAATCCCACTTTTGAAGATAACGATTGCTTTGTTTTCTACTTTTGGTATTTTCACCACTTGTTGTGCCTTCTTTTAAATTCCAACAATAGGAGCCATCACTTGTTGTAAACATGGTTTCTTCCGTTGGCCCTAATTCCTCGTGCATGGTTGACTATTGTTTTGTGTTATTGAAGCTCTGTGATGATAACCATTGATTTTCCGCTACAAGATGTTCCGATTGTTGCTTCACCAAAACAAATTTTCTCCTCGATAACAACTTGTGGGAAATATACTTAATTATATACAAATATTACTTATTATTTTGGTGGAAATCGTTGATTAAATTATGGTAAATAAATATATTTATTTACATGAGTATATATTTGATTGTTTATATTAATCCATGATAGATGTATATATTCTTTGAAATAAATTTTTATTGAGTTGACATTTAAATGTTCTCTCATTTACCAACACTACAACATCTCCCAATATTGAGTTGTAGAGTGCCTCTCTCCCCAATCAATGTTACCAACAACATTTTCAAATAATACTCTATATGTTTACATAATTTTAAATAAAAATGTTTTAATTAAAAAATAAATTATTGATTTCATATTTACATTAATTAATATTTTAATTGTAATTAAAAAATGTAATCTTTATTTGAATTATTAAAATTAATCAATTAAATTTAAATTTGTTTTTTTTTTAATTTTATATTATTATTATTGTTGTTGTTTTTGTGATTCACCTGAGCAAAGATTAATGACTAGTCCACATAATATTTGTACTAAATAGATGCACTAGAAGAGATCACTTAATGCTAGCTCAACCATAAAACCTAACCAATAAAATGTAGAAAATTAAACTAATAATTTTTAATAACAAAAATAATTTTAAAAAAACCTAATCCAAATAAATTAATCCTCCAATCTTATACATTCAATTTTTATTAAAAACTAATACTTCCTAAAATCCTAAAATCCTTATAAATTTTTATTAAAAAACTAATACTTCCTAAAATCCTAAAATCCTTATAGATGTTTCCATCGTAAATAATTCCTAATAGTTTATTATATATGACATGACAAAAATGATAAGAATGCATATGCTACTTGCTGGCTGAATACATTGAGGGCACTATGAAAAGATTTATTTTCATAAAATGTTGCTATCGATGTTGACTCTAGTTTTACTAAAGCTGGAAAGGAAATCAGATTGCACGCTTCGAGTGAATTTATATTAAATATGGTTAAGAATATCATATATTTTTTATTTTATTTTAATATTCTTTATTAAAAAAACACTTAATAATATTTTGCTCGAAATCCAGATATAAGAATTCACAATGTTAATTTTAGCCACAAAGATTTCATATAAAGGCATTCCCCACGGCCGTACTATTTTTATCAGAAAACAATAGAAATTTTACACAATTTTGATATCCGATAGAAATTTATGGCCTTTTGCTCAACGCGTTCCATGCCAAATCGTTAAGCGTGCAGATATTAAAATCATTGGCTTGCGTTCATTTGTTAGTTTGCCAGGTATTAATTACTAGCAGCCTTATCAAATTACAAAACACTTTGAAAGCCTTATGAAGTTATAGAACACTATGAAATATCTTCTTTACATTTTAAAATTCGAGGAAATACTAGATCGTTATTTAACAACCCATGTACATAATTTGCTATCGAATTCGTTTAAATAGAAAGAATAATCAGTTTGTTACATTACCATGTGTATATCATTATCAACTTAATTATACATGAATTTTCTTAAAGAATCAAGCTTATGTTAAAAACATCAGTGGCATTTTGTGCTGTTTTCGGACATATACTATGTTTCAGATTCTGAAAATTGTAAATACAATTTATTTTCAAAAAATATTGCATAACAATAAATAATAATAATAATAAAATAATAATGCATAAAAATAAATAATAATAATAATAAAATTATAATATTTATCAATGATACATATATTATAATAAATGTTTAATTTAATAAAAAAAAAAAAAAAAAAAATTTAATAACATTCTATGTTACTTTTACTCACATCATTATTATTAAAATATTAAAGTTCATAAAAAAATTTAGAAAATTATTATAAAAATGAAATGAATACTAACTTTTAAAATGATAACTCAACTCAGAAAACAATGGAGGCTAAAGAAAATATAAGAAACAATGGAGGCGAAAGAAAATATAGGAATTTGAAATTTTGTACATAATTTTATTTTCTTGAATTTGGAAAAATATACATATTTTAATGAATAAGATTTCTTAACAGAACAAAAAGTTAATTGGACCAATATTCACCATAGAGCCAACTTTTTATCTTCTCATACACTTGTAACTAGCAATTGCACCATGTGTTGCAAAGGAAACGCTGTAAAGCAGTAGCATAGGAAAGAGTAGTAGAGAGGAAATGCTCTCACTTGATAGGGTATTTTGTTTAAGCACATTGTGGTGTAAAGGTTGTTGGTTCAAAATTTCTTGGGAAAAAATCTAATTATGTTAAGGGTTGGTATGGCCTAGGCCAGGTCCAATCCCTAGTCCCTAGGTCAAAGTTATTCAAGAATCATAACTATTCAAATCACAAGTTAAAAGTGATAGTAATTTCAACGACTTAGATGCCATTAAGTCGACGTGATAGTAATTTCAACACTCAGGTTACTTAACAAACCAAAAAGACATATTATTTCAAACAAATTGAAAGCCAATTAGGAGAGTTATCATGACGGGCTCCACACGGTTTCAAGGCATCATAGGACAAGAGATAGAAATATGGATTGTTGGAGACAGGCCAACAAACGCCCTCAAATCAAAGCAAAGATCGTGCCTCGTCAGGCTACTCTCAGCTTCCACAACTCAATTTCACCCGAGATTAAAGCAGACATTGAACAACTTGAGAAGAAATTCACAAAAATCCGACGAAACACTTGCTCTGAAGAATTGAGCATTAAATTCGAGTGTATACTGAACCTTGGCCTTACCATAACACATAAAAACCTTTCCAGACGCACCATCGAGCTCGCCTAGAGTAGGAAAACTCTGAAAACTCTAATGGGTTTGACCATGTAGGACAAAAAAAAGACCAGAAAGATGTTTGGGGATAAAATTGGCCTGTTGGACACGAAATTCATAGTGTTTGTTGAGACGATGCACCATAAGAAAATTTTCACCCACACCAAGGGTTTCCTCATGATAAGTTGGTCATAGGGAGCAAGGGTCTACAGACAGTGGACGAAGGAGTCACACTTCACAACCCTGCTCACCTGAATGAGGAGGGTGTTGAAGTGAGCGGGTGACCTATTGATCCCAACCTCATTTGGGGAGATTAGTTATTTTAATCAATAAAGTGCCCCATTTCGAAAATTTTGTCTCACTTTTGTAATTTTTGTCTTGAGGTCACTTAGTTGTATGCTTCACCAGTCCAAAAAAAGGTTTGGTTGCTGCCAACCCAGATTTTAATGTCAATAAAGGCACCTTGGGTAGCTCCCTCATGCAGCGTTTTCCCCCTAAATATGAATCTATGTCAATTATGAGGTCTGGTAGACTTTAAACTTCAAATTTCAGACAGTATAGAACACCAAAGAATGAACAATTTTGCAGATGAATTGGTTTTCAGGCAGGCCTACCTGCAAATACCAAAAAAAAGATTTGGATGTCCACATAAATAATTTCATATCAACATTAAAAAATTAAAAATAATGCATAGGTAGAAGCATTGACCATTGTTAACTGCAGTAGGCAATCAATTTTAAGTGGACCTATGTTGCCCATTGTGTGTTATTTATGTAGGGACAGATGGAATTCATAAAACCCGACAATCAAGAATGGTGTTCATTTCTTGTCTTTTCCACTTGAATTAGGGTCTTTTCCATACTTGGATTTTGTGTATGTTTTTAAGTTACAAATAAAATTAACAGGAAAAAGTAATTATACTGAGTTGGCATAGCCATTAAAAGCATGTGTTTGGGCAGAGTTTACATAGAGGAATAGGATATGTACAAATACCAATTAATTTACTTTCAACAATAAATATGGTTTACATTCACATTTTGCTTACTGCTAAAAAAAATGACTTTCAACAATAAATATGGTTTACATTCAGATTTTGCTTGCTGTTAAAAAAATGTATGCTTTTAGGCTTAATTATGCAAGAGTGCAGCAACCTCTTGGATCAATGATCCCGTATCATGGATAAATGAAGCTGTATCATTGATGTCCAAACCGCGTGCCGCAACATCTGTCACAACTAGGAGTGGAAACTTTCCTGAACAGAATCCAGCAAGAATCACCTAGAAACATCAGAGTTGAAATGAAATATGAGACACATTACTTTAGATTGTCTGAATGCAGCATATCAAAAATGGAAATAAAACCTGTTTACATATTAACCTTCTATTATATATCTGACCACTGTGTTGCAAGATATTAAAATGCAGAAGAAAAGGGCATGATATGGATTTAACGTCCTTCAAAATATTTGAATATATATACATATATGACATTCTTCGAACCCCAGCACCTCTGTCAAAATCTGAACCTGACACAGAGGAAAAACAGCTCTAGCCAGACCATTGAAACAGAATAACCATCAAAATTTGCAGAACATGTGCTTCCATAAAAATTCCAAATTAGTGGGAATCGTTGCAAACATGACCATTGGAAGACCAATGGTCATCAGACACTTGTCAATGTCAGTTGACCATATAGGCACATAATCATATCCTGCTAGAGAACTTTAATGCCAGTCCACTGTGCTCTACAATATCAAAAACCCTAGAAAAATAATAACATGACTCCTACAATTTAAGCACAATTCCAATTCTCAATTTTGTATAATTACATCTCTGGACTTGGTATAAATAATTGGATCAGTGAGAGTATATTAGAAATGTTATTTGGTTCGAGAATGTCATCAACAACACTTATGATTCTAGTTGTTCATGAATTTACTTCAGATAAGATAGTCATTTTTGTGATAGGCCTGCTGACAATATAGAAATTTTATGTTTTGACACACTCCTATGAAGGCATATGCCAACTCTGGAGAGGTTACACAATTTCATAGTTGCGTACAAGTGCACTTATGATTCTAGTTGTTCATGAGTTTACTTTAGATAAGATAGTCATTTTTTTGATAGGCATGCCGACGATATAGAAAACATTATGTTTTGACACACTCCTATGAAGGCATATGTCAACTCTGGAGAGGTTACACAATTTCATAGTTGGGTAAGTCTACACCATATTTCACAAATCTTGTAACTTGGGGAGTCTATTTCTACTTTTCTTTCAAACAAAGCCACCTTTGACAAAGATAGATCAAGAAATACCAGAAGTAGAATAATGATAATAACCATATCAGGTATCCTGCGCTTAGGAGAAGTGAACTACAACCTGTGATAGGTATCAGTAGGGAATAAATGAGCTCTGGTTTGAGCTCAATTATTGCATACTCTAGGTTGCAACATTCAATGATTGTGTTTCAAACATTGGGTTAGTTTCCATTACACCAAATAAAGGCAGTAATTGCAGCTTATGATCAGTATCAATAAGAATACATGAGCCATGATTTGAGCACAATTGCTGTATATTCGAAGTTGCAACACGACATTGTGCTTTGGACATTAGGCTAGTTCCCATCACACCAAATAAATACAGTGAGCTAACCATCATGATTTTCTTCACAAATATTGTAAAGAAAATCTGAAGACAACAATTTGGATAGCTAAGATCAACCCTTAAAAGCCACGCTTCTAATAATTACCAACATTCAGTTCAAGCAACTAAAATTAACATCAGAATTAAGAACAACAAATTATGATGGTTGTTGTTAAGATGACCTAATTCATGTTGTGATTGTTGTATATCCCCATGCAAAGCACGAGCATTTTGCAAAGATCCAGTGAGTTCAGATGCATCATTCTTTGTCTCAGTAAAAATAATCACACTTCCCCCACTGCATAAATAGATAAGCAACTACCTTCAGATCTAACATAAAAATGAGCTTCTCCACAAGAGAAGCAGCACAATAAAAGCATTTCAAAGTTTAGTACATGTCAAACTACAAAACCTAACCTGCTATAGCAGCGAATAACATCTAGTATAACTTGTGGTCTTGCTGAATAGAAACAAGGAAGAACGATATGTCTCACACTTCTACTAGCTTTTATCAAGAATGAAGGTGCATTCAAACAAGTTGGGCACAGGTTAAAACATTTTCGAGACAAGTGTCTTGCATTTCAGTAAATGCAAATAGGGAGAGAACATGTTAAAATCCTTCATAAGTGGCAGCATATCTAACAGAAAATATTAATACCAATACCAAAGGCTTTTAACCTGCAATTCAGATACAGAACAAACCAGACTGATTTGTTCAAGCTGGATAGATGCCTCGTGATATCTTCAGAAGTGGATATATCATAGATCAAGAAAATTAATTTTAAGACATATAACTAAAACCTGTATGGATACACAAAAAATAAGCCCTGATCATAAAAGATAGAACCAAAACAGGTTATAGCATTTTCAGCCTAAGGATATCTCTTGTTCAAAATTCATAAATACAAGTTTGGTCATGGTAATTGCTCATAAGCCCTCATTTATAGCAGCATGAAAAGGAAGCTCTGATCATAAAAAATGGGGCTACATAGAAAATACTTGAGCCAGCCAATCTCCATCCCAGGATGCGACCTAGCTATATGCAAGCTATGTACTAGAGACAGTCTATATCCAACCTTTAGTAAAAAGAGTGCATGGGTAAAGAGCAAGCAAACTCTTGATAAAAATGAGGTTGGGGCAAACATTTTTGGTAACAATACCATCAGAGCTACAACATGAGGTCAGTGGCAAACAAATTAGTATGACATCTATGTAGTAAAAAAATGAGGTGCAACATGGAATATATTGGAGCTATCTAAGACTCCCATTCAAAGAGTAAGCATGATTGGACCAAGTATATGCCCAAAAATTGAAGCCTAGAGAATTTGGATGAGGCAAAATAAACAAAATATAGTCGACAAGGTCTTGATTAACTCTAAAGCAGGGGCATTTCAAAACTAACATTGTCCTGAATTCCAAATCGTCAAGTTTCCCAACTCATGGACCATTTTACTTGTTCAAAGATCACGATCAACTACAAATCTTGGGAAAATTTGGTAGATACTTCACCCGCTGCTTCTCAATCTCAGGGATCTTTTGATTTGAGCTAGTATGGTGATCTTTGTGTGGAAAAGCTAGGTTTTTAATCTCCTGTGAAGAAGATTTAAATCTCTCAGAAACCAGCTTTTCCCACCATGGACAATCTTCTTTCAAAGCTAAGTGCAAATCCTAAGGCTGAGGCTTGTCACACATAGAGATATTTCAATTTGAGCAAGGATAGAGATCTTTGAATTCTTGACTAAGTCTGATGCAGATATCCCAAAGCACAATGGGTTCATGGAAAACTAATGAGCATCGAGTTATTTTTGAGACTTGAGCAACCAAGAACAACAATTTTATAAATGTCACTAAACTGGCAGCTAGACTCTTTGGTTAAATTAGTATAGCACGGTGAGCTGATACAGTTAACATATTATTTATCTCTATTGAATTCCGATGAGGCAATGTCAAGCCACTGCTGCTACTATGTGTTGAGTGTCTACTTGAGAATTCTTCTCTTTCCACATCTGCATGGCTTGGTGATAAGGAAATTAGGCTAGAAGAATCTGGAACTCCACTGGAATGGATTAATTTTATCTGAAATGTTGGATTCGGGTTATATAATCATAGTTGAATATTTTAATGATTGAATTATAATCCTGAACTGTATGAATTGCTGTGTTGTTGAAAAACAGATTGTTACAGTTATACTAAAGTACTTATTTCATTTTTTGAACAGAAAAAATTGTTGAAACCCTAGTTGTTTAGAGAATAAAAACTAGGGCGAAAATTCCCCTAGAATACTACACTAAAGGCAACTACTCAGAGTGTATCCCCTGTTTGGACTGGGTATACTCTGTTTCTAATTATATTTATCACTGTGCTTTGATTCGTAACGCCATTTCCGATTCAACACAAAGTTACGTTGTAGGAGCTACTAAATCAAAGGAATATCGTGGTGCATCTGAATAATGAAAAACGAGGTAGATGGATCAGAAAAAAGACTTACCTGCAAAAACCGGCGGTTGTATTGCATTCGCTTGTGGGCGCGGCCTCTAGGGTTTTTTTTCTTGTCTTGTTTAGCCACCTTGGGCGTCTGCCCTCTAAATTTCCCTGCTCGGGCAAGGGAACCATGAACCTTACCTACACCCAATTGGGAGACAACGTAAGGATGAAAAAAGAAAACTAAATGAGATGACATTAGAAATTTTCCACTTACTCATTGTGATGAAGCAATTTCAATGGATGAAAGTTCTGAGCAGTTTCTCCTTAAAACGAATTGGCCAAATCTTCAAGGCAGTTTCTTAGAATAGACCGAGGTTCTTTGGAGCAGAGCGAAGCACCTGGAGCAGATCAAAGACCCTTGGTTCAAACTTCCGCGAAGATCATCCTGCGGCAGAAGGGAAACCATCCATGGCAAGTAGAAATACTCCTGGAGTTCAACGATTATATTTTGTGCAGCCAGAATTGAAGGACGGGGGCAACATTAACCTTTCTGTGGCTGTCGATTGCACAAGAGATTTCTTGCTGGTCTTAACCCCCATTGAGGCTAGACAGAGGCCTGAAGCAGGCCGAGGCTCCTGAACTAAACGTAGAAAAGATCTTAGGAGTCCTGAGCAAATTCAAGAATGAACCAGGGCCAAGTACCCTCTCAGATCCCTGGCTCTCCATTCGAAGTTCAACCTTCCAGATTTCTCCTTTCTCGACTCACATGGAATTGCACACGCTGTCCATTATTTCTCATCGGCTCACTCCTCATCGGCGGCCTCTAAGTCGTTTTCAAAATTGAATAATAATAGTAATCAATCAAAGGTTGAAATCATTTGAATAGTCTAACATGAACATCAACGGTACATAATGGTACAGGTGGCACTTTAGGTAAGTTGTTTTCAAATAAGAAGGCTTTACAGTGTAAATATTTCTTAATAAATTCTTTAGTATTTGTGGTAGACATGGTCACCACTTCTAACTGTATATTATCTCTTTTATTTTTTTCTAGATTTTGGAACATTATTAAACAACCATATATTCTTATTTTTCTAAGATTTTTTAATTTAAAATAATTTTATGGGAATGCTTTCAATGCCTTGCATTCTACAATTGACAGTATTTGAAGAGAAGGCATTGTCTCTGCTTTTACAAGGGGCAACTCCTCTAACTTATCTAACCAAACTAGTGAAAATATCTCTAACTTTGGAAATGCCTCAATTTTAGACAACTTCCTTATGTTAAAGCATTTACTAATTTCTAATTGTTTTAAATTTTTTAGTTAATGGAGATCTGGAAGCTCTTCTAACATTTCGCACCTTACGAATGCCAAATGACTCAAATTTTGAAATTCACAAAACTTGAAGTCCATTTTAACTAAATGAGGGCACTGTAGCCGTAGTTCTCTCAACTTTGGCATATTTATCATGTCACCAGGTAGACTTGCCATCCTTGTAAGTGTCAATTCCATTGACTCCATTTTTGTCATGTTCCCCAATGTCCCCTCATGGATTGTTTCTCCATTGTTTTGCATGATTAAGATTTTGAGCTTTGTTAGGTTGCGCA
>CM076569.1:408348242-408398922 GCA_034641835.2 Pinus albicaulis | reverse complement strand
TCCTAGGTCAATAAGGAAAAAGAGTCATTGGCATAAGTTCAAGACCCCATTGGGCACATTATAACTTGTAAAGAAAAATATATTTATCTTTAAAAGTTTCGGAATACCCTCCAATACCAAGTCGGCATAGAAGTTGTAAAATCATCCTAAAATGAAGATCCATTTCCACCTTGAAGAGCCTATATATAGAGGGAAACTCGTCCTCCTTGAGACACACTCACTCATCACTCATTTTAGAGAAGGAAGACGAAGAATCTATAAGGAAGAGAAGAAATTTAAGGGTTTTCTTCTCAAGAGGAGAGGTTTTGGCCCTGGCTTGCAGCCTATATACTGTGTCATTGTTCCTCTTCTTTTTATAGTTGTTTGACACTTCACACATATAATAATAAGGAAAAAATATAATAAGTAAAAAGGAAACACAAGTAGTTATCAAGTAAAGAGAATTAATCATAATCATTTCCCTATTGAATTCTCAACATGGGATCACAATTAAGGTTGGCCAAGGGTATCATGAAGATATCCTCTTCATTTAAGAAGTTCATCAAGGAATGTTCAAAGTTAGAAATATATCTTAAGAAAGGCATCATGGAAGCATGGAGTCTCTTATACTCTACAAAGAAATAAGTAATCGAGGAAAAGGATGAAGGTATCTTTTCGGCACTTACTGGTACATTACAAGATGAGAGAATTTGGGTAACTGATAGTGGTGCATCTAGGCACATGACAGGTCATCTGAAATAATTAAAGAATTTATCAAAGGTAAAATATTCTTATTCAGTGGAACTTGGAGATAAAAAAATATATCCTATAAGAGGTATTGGATCAACCTCTATAGAGCTAGAGAATGGAAGCAACATTCACCTCAACAACATTCTATTTGTTCCAGGTTTGTATAAGAACTTACTTTATATTTCAAGTCTAGAGGATAAGGGTGATATAGTAGCTTTCATTTATGGAAAGGTTGTTGTATGGAGTAAAGACTCAAGTATATAGAATGCTATAATCATTGGTATTCGAGAAGGAATACTTTACAGGATGATATCTTCTCTAGCTCAAGCCTTGGTTCACATTGAAATTATCCCATGTGAACTATGGCATAGAATATTTGGTCATATTCATTTCAAGATACTCCCATCTCTAAATTCCATAGTATATGGAATACCTAAGCTGAAATAATATCATGAAGGATTATGTAAGGGTTGTGCATTAGGGAAGAATACCAAGAAACCATTTGGAAGAAGTGCTTCATAGTCAAAATAAATCTTGGATCTCATTCACTTCGATCTATGTGGACCTGTGACTCATAAATAAATTGGATTTCATCAATATTATTTCACATTCAGAGAAGACCATTCAACAAAAACCTGGGTTTACTTAATGAAAACCAAGGACGAAGTATTTACAAAATTTCAAGAATTCAAGGCTTAAGTGGAGAACCTTAAAAAAAGAAAAATAAATATATTAAGATCTGATAATGGAGGAGAGTATACATCCAAGGAGATTATAACATTTTGTAAGGAGTATGATATTAAGAGGGAGTTGATAGTCCCATATAATCCTGAGAAAAATGGAGTTGTAGAATGGGAGAACTCAACCATTGAAGAAAGTGTAAAGGCGATGTTACATGATCAAGATCTACGAAAATTCCTATGGGGAGAAGCTAGAAAGGCAACAATATATATTCAAAATAGAAGTCCCCATAGGTCACTAGATAACAAGACTCTTGAAGAAGTATTCACTGGGAATTAAACAATTATAGACCATCTATGTATCTTTCGGTGTCCCATATATATTCATATACTAAAGAACAAAAGAAATAAGTTTGATCCATCATGTATGAGAGGAAAATTTGTTGGTTACAACAATTCTTCTAAGGCATATAGAATCTACATAAATGAAGGATTCCATATAGAAGTAAGTTGATATGTGATATTTGACGAGAGTATAACATTCAAGAAATCTAAGGAACTTCCCATGGAATTTTATGATGAAGATATTATATTTTTTTAGGAAGAAGTTAACAAGGAAGAAGAAGAGTCTCATCATGAAGACGAGGGTCCCAGTGAACCCATTCAACCTATGGTCCTCCCCGAATCAAGAAATAGACCAAATGGGTTGAAATATACACTACTTGTTGCAGAAGGTCATGGAGCAATAAAAGGATCATTTAGAGAAAGAAAGAAACCTAAGAGATATTATGGGTATGTTGGATATATGAAAACATTAATAGAATTAGAATCATATTCTTTGAAGAGGTTGTCAATCATCATGAATGGAAGGATTCTATGAATGAGGATTATCAATCTATAGTGAAGAATGGAGTTTGGGAGATTGTACCAAGGCCTGAAGAAAAATATATGGTAAATTCCAAATGGATTTACAAGATCAAACATGTGGTAGATGAAAATATCGATAAGTATAAGTTAAGATTTATGTTTATGGGCTTCTCTCAATAAGAAGGCATTGGCTATGAAGAGACATTTTATTTGAAAAAAAGGTATAAAACAATTCGCAATGAGATGGAACATCCATTAATTGAATGTCAGTACTACTCGTTTCTGAATGGTACAATTGATGAGGAAGTCTATATAGAGAAACCCCTGGGATTGAAGTTAAATATAGGAAGGAATATGCTTGCAGATTGAAGAAATAATTATATGGCCTCAAACAAGCACCAAGGGAATGGTATGCTAGAATGAATGCATACCTACAAAGAATAAGATTCCTAAAATTTTTTGTTGATCCAAACCTTTATATCAAGGTTATAGATGGAGAACTTGTAATCATTCTTATGTATATAGATGATGTTCTCTTAACAAGTGTAGAATTTCGAATTGAATAATGAAAGAATAAACTAGAAACATAATTTGACATGAAGGATCTGAGGCTGACGTATTACTATTTGGGACTAGAAGTCTGGAAAGGGCCCGATAATATTTATCTGGGTCAAGGGAAGTATGTGATCAAGATGTTGAAGAGGTTTGATATGATGGCTTGCAAAAATATGACCACCTTGATGATCACTAACTTCAAGGCTAAGGAGTTCCAAATCGAGCTCGGTGGATCCTTCCAAATATAGACAACTGATTGGCTCACTAATGTACTTGGTGAATACTTGGTGAGACATATTTTTGCAGTAAAAATTCTCAGTAAATTCCAAGTGGAGCCAAATCCTGATCACTAGATAATAGAAAAACATATACTGAGATATATGTGAGGAACCATCCACTATTAACTGAACTGTTATAGGAGGGATGATGTCCACTTTATTGGATACATGTATTCCAACTGGGGAGGTAGCAAACAATATGGAAGAAGCACGACAAGAGGATGTTTCAGTTTGGGATCCTCCATTATCTCATGGATGAGAATAAATCAAGACACATTGCTTTAAGTAGTGTTGATGATGAGTATGTTGCAACCTATGAAGTAAGCAGAGAATATTTATGGTTAAGGAAGCTATTATTCAACCTATTCGAAGGGCTGATGGACCCTAAAGTGATACATTGTGACAATACCAGTTCTATACGATTGTCTGAGGACCAAATATTTCATGGAAAGATAAAGAATATAAACAACAAGTATCACCATATTCGGGAGCTAATACAAAATGGTTTGTTGCAACTATATTATATCTCCACTAATGAACATGTAGCTGACATATTGATGAAATATCTTCCTAAAAAGAAGCTTGTATACTTGAAAGACAATATTTCATTGGTTGATATACCCTCCTTAGTTGAGAGGGAGAGATGGGAACATCATTCTTGTCTTCAATTGGGAAGATAGGATGGAGAATTGGGTAACCATATAGCATCTGATACTTTTTGAGGATGAGGTGGGGCATCCAAGGTAAGAGTAATCATGGACCAATATTCATTGAGGACTAGCTATCCAAGACAATAATATTCCAAAGAAGGTCATACTCGATGAACACTCAAGTGGAGTATGTACCTTGAGAGACAATGATGATGGTGTCTATAAATCATTGGTCTCGCCAACATTGTTCTCTCATATTGTGGAGAGATAGAGTTTTTAGTCAAGATATTCCTATGTGACAATGTTGGTTGATATGATGCTAGACATATGTCTTACCAATCCAAATCTTCTTATGATATCTCTTCATATTGAGAATGTCCATGTACCTCTTAATAATACCTCCCTAGTTGAGAGGGAGTGTTGAAAAATGCGTAACTAGGTTTGATCTTCATAACTATGAAATGTACTTTTGATTCTTGTAAATTATAAAATGTAAGAAAAATTAATATTATTATTTTGGAGCATGGGTTTCATGCTCAAGCTATTTTATCTTATAGGTCAAGTACCCATTGATTTCTTCTAGGGTTTTTCCTAGGTCAAGAAGTCAAAAGAGTGGCATTGTAAAGAGTATTCTGACACTTCTAGGCTGACTTCAGAATACCCTCCAAGTCCAAGTCGGCCTAGAAGTTGGAAATTTGGCTTGAAAGTAAGAGCCACGTCCACCTTGAAGAGCCTATATATAGAGGAGACCTCATCCTCCTTGAGACACACTCACTCGTCACTCATTATAGCGAAGCAAGAGGAAGGAGAAGGCAACGAAGTAGAGGAAGGATGAAGAAGATTTTTTTGGGGGATAATTCTCTCTCTCACATGCTAAATAGGACTATGGTTTCTACAATAGACCTAGGGCATCCATCTACAAGTTCTATCTTGGAGAAAAGGAGGCAAAGAGGTCAAGTGAAGGTCACCAAGGGTCTCTCTCAAGCTTCAGGATTTGGGGAAAGGAAATTGAAGGTCAAATGAGGGACTTAGAAGAAGATAAAAGTTCCCATGTGTGGCGGAAATAGTTGTAGCAGTTGCAGGGAGGCCGAAATTTTAGATTTGCAGTAGGAGGCCAAAAATCTTGCAGCAGAAAGTCGAAAGGGTTCTACTGGAAGATATTTCATTGGGGTTTACTAGATCAAAGTTGAAAAATCATCTGAAGAGGTTGGTATTGGTATTCGAGGGTATTGGTCTCAGTATTAAGGTCATGGAATTTGTTAATTGAAGAATCTATAAGGAAGAGAAGAGGTTAAGGGTTTTCCTCTCAAGAGGAGAGGTTTTGGCACTAGATTGAAGCCTATATATTGTGTCATTTTTATTCTTGCTTTGATATTTTTTTGATGCTTCACACATATAATAATAAGGAACAAAGCTAATAAGTAGAAAGGAAACACAAGCAGTTATCAAGTAAAGAGAATTAATCATAATCATTGCCCTATTGAATACTTAATACATGGAACATTAACTACCTATGAAATGAGAACCACAAAAGGAAGATCTACATCATGGGAAGTATCCTTTTATGTATTTAATAAGAACAAATATGATAAAAAATGTTCAAGGTATGGATAAGATAAATAAGAGGCCAAGTTTATCACAATATTTAAGAGAATATTTTACAAATACAAAGGTAATTTTCCTTTCAAATGTTTTAGCTATGAAAAATTAGGTCCTGCATCTAATTTCCCAATCTAAAGGAAGATAAATTAACATGGTAGCAAGGAAAATAATAAGTATAGGAGATTCAAGAATGAGAATATCTTCTATGACCAAGAGGACAACAACTCCTTAGAAGATGATGACGAATAATCATCCGATGAATAAGGAATCAATGATTTCATGTTGATGGTTGTAGAATCCCAAGTTGAAGATCGAGATGAATATGAGATAGGTCACTTAAAGGTGGGAGTAGATTTGGAAGTTGAATTAATAAATTCCTTGGAAGAATTAGGAAAAATAATAAGAAACAAAAAGAGTTATTGACTAAGTATGAAAGAGAAGAGCACAAATATGAAGATTCATCACTTCTTCTTCTGAAAGTAGAGTTAGAGGTAAGAAAGAAAATTAAATACACTCTATTACAACAATTCAAAGAGAAGAGAACGTGAAAAATTGGATCAAGATATAATCTCACTTACAAAGGAAATAGAGAAAACCAAGGCTCAACAAAATGTGAACTTAAAGTATACTAAAGGATATAAAAAATAGATGAAATTCCTAGTGTTCATAGATCTCCTCTCATCAAGATTGGTTTTGGCCATAAAGGAGAGACAAGCACCAAGAAACTTGAAGAAAAATAATCAATAAACTTTATTGAAGTACTCAAAGGATGCAATAACATGGAATCCAAAGAAATTATAACAATTAGAAATAACAAATAAAAGGGAATTGAAAACAAGGAAATTAAGGTAAACGATGGTCAAATTTAGTAGCAACAAAGGGAAGAAAATTGTACCAAGGTAATAAGAAAAATCATTAAAACTCAAAATAAATAAAGAGAAGAAAATGACAACAAGGTAATAAGAAAAAACAATAAAGCTTAGTGGCAACAAAGGAGGGAAAATTCCATAAATTCGAATGGGAAAAATGATCAAGTGAGAAATCCATAGAAGCCTTATCTCCCTCAAAGAGAAAGCCATAAAAAATTCAAAAGATAATATCCTCAAAGGGAAATTTCTCCACGGTTCCAAAATATCTTCTATGATTAATGTCATCCATGTACACATTTTGGACATAAAGTTGAAAATTGTAGATCCTATCTTAGAAATAATCAGATTAGAAATAGAAGAAATGAATCTTTACAATCAACAAGAAACACATACTATTATAGCATCATTTTTCACCCTCATGTGATTCATGATTGTCTCTATGGCCTTGGGCACCCATTCCCACAGACTTGGAGAAAAGTTCACTTAAAAACAGTGTTAAAAATCCCATACGCGGGTATGCCTAGCCTTTTCCGCGTGTATACGTGAGTACATACACACTTTTCCGCGTATGCCATTAAAATTATTAAAAAATATATAAAAAAATCCCTATTTTCAGGCTGGGTTGATGGTTACTCCAGTAGTTCAACCACCCCAGCACGTGGCCAACTGTTTCCAACTGATTCAAACTACTTTGAGGGAGTATAAAAGCCCCTCACATGTATGGCCTATGGAGAGAGAGAATTTATAGATATTATACTCTGTTGGAATCCCTAATCCAAGTATGATTTCCCGTGCCTCCTGCACTTCCCAGTTCATTACAGGAAACCCTTGTTTCCTGGAGATGTTCATCTCTCTATATGTCATCTCGTGTGCACAAGTTCTGAAGGAATATTAGCGAGGCAAGGGCGGGATTGATCCGGACGATGGTCTGTTCGAAGATCATGGAAGGATTCAGGTGATCTCTCCACTTTTTATTTCTGTACATGTTGTTCGTAATACAGAAGAACCATCTTGTTCCTAAAATACACGTGTCAATATCTATTTGCATATGTGAAAAGATTGTTATTTAAGAATTTGTTATTGTTTATATAATGTTTCACATGGATTTCACTAACATTTAGAGTAGATATATGTTGTACAACCAGATTTCCGTGCATGTTTCTTCTTGGTTTTCAGGTTAAGGCAGAAGAAGGGTTGCAGGGGGTTTGGACCCCGCGGGATCTACTTCAAACATAGGACCTACGGGTAAGTTATACGATCTATTCTTTCTAGTTTTTTATGTTCAAGCATGGTTGTGTGAGTCCTTCTTGAATAGCATGCCCTGATCTGTGGAGGTTTCAACCGAACAAACCTCTAGGGAGTTATTTCCCGAAACAGAACTGGTGACTCCGCTGGGGATCGCATTCTTGTGATTCCCCTGTTGGGTGGTTTCAGCTGTTTTGTAGGTTTCCAATAGTTTTAATCATTATTGCCCGTCCAGTTAACTTTTTCTCAGTCAAACTGAAGACCTGGTTCTTTATCCAGGCTTTATCATTTTTTATTTTTCATTAGTTACCTTTTCATACGTGGGTTTTCTTGAACACAGTCGCGTATACACGCAGTTTTTTCCAAAGGAAGTCACATATACACGGGTTTCCTTAGACACAGTCGCGTATGCACGCTTGTTGCAAAACTGATAAGTAGCGTATTCCTGGGAAAATTTTGAAATTTTTGATTTTATGACTTTTTGGTCCTGTCTGCCTGTGGAGACCTGTTTCTATAGTGTCCTTTTGGTCTCTGGATTGTGTTGAAAGTGGTTATTAGTCTTTTTCTCTCTTGTTTGGTTGAAAACTGACTCATTTGGCAAATCTTGTTTTTCTAGTGCTTGCATTTCTGGTTTGAGTACCAAGATCTCTTTCTGGAGGTTCTTGGCTATTCTGCATCATCAGGATAGAGAGCTTCTGCTCATATGCTCTTTCCTCACTTTGTGTCTTGCTTTGCACTTCGATTTTTGCCCATTTTTTGGTTGGTTTTCTTGAGTTCATTTGACTAGGTCTTGTTGCAATTTTTGAAGGGTCTTTCTTGGTTCTTTGAAGTTTTGTTTGTTGCAAGGTTGTACTATTCTTCTGGGCTGAGTTTCTGAGTTTATTGTCTTCCTTTTGCTCGTATAAATCTTGCCACAAGGGGGCACTATAAGATTTGGAGCATTTTTGTTGAAGTTTTGCTTGAAATTCGGAATTGTTTGGCTTGGTAATTGGATAGTTTTCTTGGTCTCTTTGAGCTCTTCTTTTTATAAAATTCAAAAGCACAAAAACATTTTGTTTTGCCTTTGCTTTTGTTTTTCATTTTTTTTTTGGTCTTTTTTCATATTTTGAAGCTTTGTTGAGATTTCTTGCCTTCGGTTTTTGACTTGATTTGAGAAGGGAATTTGCATTGGTTTCTTTCTCTTACTTCGAGCATATTTTGGTGTCTTTATACTTGGAGTTTCTGATTTGGGAACTAGCTTTGTGGACAACCGGAAAAGTGATAAAACTAAAGGATTCTTGGGAAATTTCTCCTTGTTTTGATAGATTTTGCATCTTAGAATTGGCATGCTCTTAGTTATTTGCATTAGGTGCACTTAAGCATTTGTAGTCTTTTTCATAGATTTTACGAGTGTGAGTTTGATATCTGAAAAGAAAAAATATATAATCTCGTAGAACCCGTGTAGAAATTGATTTTCATCGAAAGGAAATTACTGCATTTGCATGTATTTTGGTTTTCATTAATTTCTTTTCTGCGTCGTAAAACATCACGAGTTTCATCTCCATATCCCTCTGACTTAATATAACAACCAACTAAAATGACCGCAATAATTTAAAATCAACTAGCAAGTTTTATTTATTAAGTGTCATACACCAACTAGCTAGGTTGTAGGGCCTTGGATTAGGTGAGTGGAGAGTTAACTCTCCAAGTCCGCTCAAAATAAAACATAGAAGTTTATTAATTGAGCGAAATCCAACTCCGTTAGGTGGACCAGGAAAGCTCTCCTCCAGAGAGTCAAGCGCGAGGGGAAGGGAAGGTAGAGAAGAGAGATACCCCCTCTCCAATTTACTGGATCTGACCTTAAGACCGTTCCGCCCGGCTTCTGATACGGATTGGTGCCCATAGTTTCCATTGCTAGGTTCCACACAAGTGACTGCCGGGGGGAATACCCGTGGTACCTGAGGTAGACGTCGTATCACTTCCAGCAGTACTTCTAGGGGGTACCCTTGCGAAGCTGGGGTACTTGTGCTGGCAAAGGCTGTTGTTAGGAGGTCGACGTAACTATTTATGATACCTTCGCTAGTAGGCCTGGGCCGTAATTATCCCAGACTGCTTTCGGGAGGTCCTATTTTTTCGCTTTCTCGTATTTTTGTGTCCGGTCCTAATCACCCGGAGCGGAAATACCTGAAGGCTGCTTGTTTGGTTGCATCTTCGGGATATTTATAGTGAGTGCTCTTTGCTCCTAGCTTGCCTAGCTTTATACTTTTTGAGTCTAATTAATCTGTTAAAGTGGTTGATCAAGCGCCTTGTCGATCGAGGAGAATCCGAGGGTTATCTCCCGAGAGTGCAGAGCCTTCTTCAAGAAGGCGTAGGAGTAATATAGCGGGTGAATATCACCCGGTGGTATATGATGCAACGGAGAGAGATCCTCTGCTTGGATTTGAAGGTCCTGTAGTTGGTTCTGGTGTTGGTTTCGAGAGGAGCGCTTTGCTCACCTCGAGAGTCTTGTTTCCACAAGAAGCAGGAGAAGAAGTAGAAGTAGAGGAAGTATCTCAATCTTCTGAGTCACTTCCATCTCCTCTTCCTCCTGATTATCCGTTTGTTATTGAGTACATCAGACCTGAGTCTGCAAGACCAAAAGATCCTCCATATTATTCATACCTTTCGATGGCCACGACTGGGAACGCAGCTTTGGCTGTGAGTGCTGCAGGCATTCAGACTCTTGCTTCAGTAGAAGGAGGAGGCAGAGTTGCTATATCTACAATTGCTTCTAGTACTGCTGTGTTTGGCTCTGGTCACACCCAAGCACAAGCTTCTCAATCTTGTCCCTTTCGTTTTGGAATTCCCATTAGTGGCCCGTGGGATTCCTTCATTTTCCTTTTCCGCTGCCGCGTTTGCACACATGTCCTCCATGGCTAGTGGGTCAGTTTATTTTCAAGGGTTCCCCTTCGGAAGTGGGCATATTCCTAGTTCAAATCCTTCCTTAGGGTATTTTCCTTTTACTTCCCAGACTCAGAGTTTTAACCCGTGGTCTGGAGGTCAGAGTTCAACTGCCTTTACTGGTTGGAACCCTATATTTATGGCAGTGGGGGCAGGGAATCAGTTTTACGCTGGTCAACATGGGAATGTTTCTTTCCCTTCATCGAGTTCTTATCAGACCTTTTTCCCTCTTTCTAATGCTTGGAACCCCTATCAGGGGGTTGCCTCTTCATTTACTACTTCGGGGGGGAACTGGTCCGGTCTTTGGTAACTCTACGTTGGGAGGGGGTCCTTCTCCAAATGCTGGGTCTTTTGGCCCAACATTTTCTACGAGTTCTTTCTGGCAACCTGGTGCCTCATCAAATCCAGGTTATTCTTTTCAGAATGTTGGGAATCCATCCCATCAAGGATGGAATCCTCAATCTCCTCCTCGTTTACCTTTTCTGGCAACGTTGAACTTGCTAGATTTGTCGAAATTAACGAATGATCCGATCCGGTATAGTCTGTGGTGGCCTCCGGTTCCTACCAAACTACCTTCAGACATTCCAAAGTTTGAAGGCAAGAATGGAGAGGACCCAGCTGATCATATCACCACTTTCCATTTATGGTGTTCATCAAAATCCCTGATCGAGGATTCGATTAGGTTGAGATTGTTTCAACGCACCCTGATTGGAAACGCTGCAAAGTGGTACATTGAGTTGGCTGGGGGCAGTTTTGCTACATTTGAAGATCTGGCTACTACATTTCTAAACCATTTTCAGTTTCCTGTCCGATATGATGCTGGGACTTAACTCCTAGCTAATTTTAAGTAGGACGACGCAACCCACATTTCTGATCATATTCAGGAATGTTGGAGAAGGAAGAGCCTTATTAAATCTCATATTCCGGGTGAATTCCTCTTGGAATGGTTCTTGAAATCGTTGCAGTCAGATATTTCTAAGGATGTATCCCTATTAGGGGTATTTTCTGAGGAGCAGGATATTTTTAGGGCCCAATAGCTAGAATTGATATATTCTCAGTGTGGTGTCCTTCATAAATATTTACCTAATGCTCCTCACTCCAAATTAGATTTGTCCAAGACTAAACTCGGTCCTCATGGTGATGGACTTATTGGGTCGATCAATAGTGGTGCAGCTAGCCTGCTTAGTCAATTGCAGCAGTTGTCTATACAATCTGCTTCTTCTGGTTAGGCTGTGCTTGTTGAGTCATCGCCTTCTCAATATTTGTCGGTAAATTCCGTTCAGAGTTCCAACCCCAAAGGAAATAAAAAATCCGAAGGGAAGAAGAAAGGACGTAATAAGAAAAAGGGCAAGAATGGGAAGGATAATGCAAATAAATCCAACGAGCGTGTTGGTGAGGGTCCAAAGGATAAAAAGAAAGTGAAGTTTCCATGCAAGTTATGTGCTGGAGATCATCTTACTCACCTTTGCCCTAAAATTCAGGATGTGCAGCACTTGTTAGCTCAGCAGGGTTCTTCTAGTTCCCAGGCTGTGCTGACAAACCCTTTTCCCCAAGGGCAATATTTAGTTGTTGGCGTGAATCAAAATACTGGGGCTTCCTCTGGGGGCACCCAGGAAGGGGAAATTCCATCAAACATATTTATGATGAGTGCTCACGCGGATATCGGTACGAGGTCCTGTGATTATGGCGAAGCTGAAGCTTCGAAAGCCAAGGGTGCTCCTGATGCTACTGAGTCGCTTCATATTACGAGACCGGCTGTTGAGCCTATACCTCGGATGCCCAAAGAATCTACTAAGCGTATGACAATTAATCCAAATGCTAAGGCTGCCCAGAACTACTTTGTTGTGGAAGATCTGGCGCAGAGTCCTTGTGCCATGTCTACTCTAGAGGTGCTCTAGTCTTGTCCAGCTCAGCGCAGTGCTTTTCTCGCTGCTATTGGAGCTCTAGATCCAAAGAACTCTCTTGTGATTACATTTGATATGTCTAATTTTAAAAAGAGACTCCCCCATCATATGGCTTTTCATATTAAGTCATCGTACCGGAAATGCAATATCTTTCGGACAGTTGTTGATGAGGGTGCTTCCACATGTGTGATGTCTCTTGCATGTTGGAAGGGAATTGGATCTCCCGCAGCTGTTCCATCTGCCACTCTTCTAACTGCATTTGATGGTCATTCTCACAGACCCCATGGTATTGTCCCAGCTTTTCCCATCTGTGTTGGGGGCAAAACTGTAAATATAGAAGTTGAGATAGTTGATGCGAGCTTGGACTACAACCTTTTGTTGGGGAGAAACTGGATTTATGAGATGGATGTTGTTGCATCCTCATTATTTCGAATTGTTTGTTTCCCTCACGAAGGGAGGATTGTTACAGTGGACCAACTGGACTGTCCTCCTGTAGACCCGAACGCATCTACTGACTCAACTATTCCAAAATTGGATAATGCCAAGTCACCTGTTGAGAATTTAGGGGTTGGAATGTATTCTTCTTTGATGGGTACTTTCGATATTCCACCACCTACTGTTCATATAAATGAAATTTCATCCTCCAGGGTTCCTCTTCGAAGAGAGTTCTTCAGAACTCATTATTTTTCGGACCCTTGGACCTTACCTTCCCCTACCTCCACATTAGTGGAAGGTCAAGTGGGTGGAATGGAATTTCCGATGTCTGCAGCTGAGATATCTTATCAGTCTATTGTTGACTCTGCAGAGTCCATTCCAACTTCTCTTTCGCCAGAGGAGTTGGATGGTGATGTGGCTCCGGCTTGGACACTTAGTTCTTCTTCTGCCCAGGATTGCCTTGATACCACTTTTCCATCTAAAGAGGCCATCCTGGAAGATATGACTGGTGTAGAGAGACCGTGGGATGATTTGCATCATCGATCTTACTTCTTACCTGATTTGAGCGAATTTGAAACAAGTTTTCCAAGTCCTATTTCTCCTGGTCCTGTTCGCCTAGTCCTGAACCCTTTAGCACCAACACAGGTATATGTTGAAGGGAACATGGCTGTGATTTCTCCAACTATACCGGTGAACATTTCCAGGGATCCCAATGTTATTTAGAATGTCTTCATCAGAGCTGAGTGTTCCCCTGAAGAGATTTAGATTTACACCGATCTCTTTAAGGAGTATAGGGATGTATTCACTTGGTCTTATGAGGAAATGCCTGGTATAGATCCATCTATTGTCCAGCATGAGATCAAGAATTATGAAAACACTAAGCCTGTGAGGCAGAAGATTCATCTGGTCAATCCTAGGAAGGCTGCAGCTATCAAAGCCGAGGTGGAGAAGCTGCTTAAGGTGGGATTTATTTTCCCTGTTCCTTTGACAGAGTGGGTTTCAAACCCTGTTCTCGTAGATAAAAAACAAGGAACAATTCGAGTTTGCATTGATTTCAGAGACCTTAATAAAGCATGTCCGAAAGATAATTACCCCACACCATTTATTGATCAGATTATCGATGAGTGTGCCGATAACGAAATTTTCTCCTTCATGGACGATTTCTCCGGATATAATCAGATTACTATCCGTCCTGAAGATCAGCACAAGACTTCCTTTATTTGTCCCTGGGGTACTTTTGCTTACAAGAAGATGCCTTTTGGTCTTAAAAATCCTGGGGCTACCTTTTAGTGGGCCATGTCATATGTCTTCCACGACATCAAACATATTATCGAGGCGTATTTGGATGATTTAGCTGCTCGTTCTCAAAAGAGGATGGATCATCCTACTCACCTCCGTCAAGTATTTGAATGATTGGTTTTCGCCAAGTCCAAGAAATCATTGGTTTTCGCAGAATTGATCTCTGAGTTGCCCTGTGGAGAAGAGATAGTCTATGATGAATCCTTCCCGGATGAACATTTGTTTCTCATCTCTGCACAAGATCCTTGGTATGGAGATATCATTGTGTATCTTCAGACTGCGAAGTTTCCCTCTACTTTTTCGAAAGATGAGCGTCGTAAGTTGCATCACTTGGCTAAGAATTACTTGATTATTGGTGATGCTTTATACCATCGAGGGGTTGCTTTAATCCTAAGACGTTGCTTAACTCTCGAAGAAGCTGAGGCTGTGCTGAATGATTGCCACAGTGGAGCTTGTGGTGGTCATTTACATGGGCTTGCTACAACCCAAAAAATCTTGCATGCTGGGTACTTTTGGCCTTCGATTTTCAAAGATTGTATGGAGTCGGTCAAAAAGTGTCATCCGTGTCAAGTCTATACTCAAAAAATGCGCGCTCATCTAGCTCCGCTTTTTCCAGTCATTACTGTTGGTTCCTTTACAAAGTGGGGTATTGATTATACTACTTGTAACCCGCCTTCAGCTAAAGGTCACAAGTACATTATTGTAGCAGTAGACTACTTTACGAAGTGGGTCGAGGCTATGCCTACTTTTGGGAATGATGGTGAGACTGCAGCTCTTTTTCTTTTCAACCAGGTATTGCTCGTTTTGGTATTCCTAGGGAGATTGTCACTGATCATGGCAGTCATTTTCAGAATAGCGTGATGGCTGAGTTGGATCTAAAATTAGGTTTCCGGCAGGAGCATTCATCTCCGTATTATCCTCAGGCCAATGGGCAAGTGGAAGCCGTGAACAAATCCTTGAAGACCATTCTTCAAAGGACGATCAATAAGACTCGATCCAACTGGCATATCATGCTATACCCTACACTTTGGGCATACAGGACGTCAGTGAAAACTGCAACTGGCTTTACTCCGTTTCAGCTAGTTTACGGGTTGGAATCCATATTTCCTATTGAATGTGAGATTCCTTCTCTTAAGTTGGTTGTTGAGCTTCTTCCTGACACTTCTAGTCTTGAAGAACGTCTCCTTCATCTGGAACATCTTGATGAGCAGCGTCGGGATGCCGCCATGATGAATGAGGTGCATAAAAAACGAGTCAAGGTTCAGTACGATAAGGCGGTTAAGCCTAGGGTTTTCTCGGAAGGCGACCTTGTTTTGGTCTATGCCCAAGAGAAGGATGCCCTGGGGGCAGGAAAGTTTAAGTCTATGTGGTATGGCCCCTTCATTGTTAAAAAAGTCCTTAAAAAAGGAGCATATACCTTGGTTGATTTTGAAGGAAACGAGTTGCCGGAGCCCAGAAATGGGCTCTATTTGAAAAAGTATTATGCCTAGACTTCGATCTGACATTTTTCTTTTGTATAGTAGTTTTGTTTTGTATAGTAGTTTTGTTTTGTACATATCTGGTTTTTAGGTCTTTGGTGTGATGGTGATGTTTTTGATTTGCTTTGGCAAGTTCTGTCGCATGCTATGAGTCATTACGGTTTCGCCGATGGTGCTAGTAGACACACCCAGAACTTGGCTTCCGCAGCTTGGGTGCTTCATCATCCATCCGGTCAGCTGTTAGTATCAAGAGGAGTCTGCATTGGTCATGCTTCCAATAATATAACAGAATAAACTGTAGTTATTTATCTACTCTCGGAGGCAATATCTTTGGGTGTTGATTCGTTGGTAGTTTTCTTGGACTCCTAGCTGGTGGTGTCGTAGTTGAACAATACTTATCGAGTTCGAGATCCATTTTTACTCCGGTTGTTTTTGAGGGTACGTTTGTTACAAAGATCATTTCAATTTTTAACTTTCATTCATATTCCTCAAGCTGACAATTGGATGGCAGACTCATTAGATAATAAAGCAATTGATTGGCATATTAATCATTCCATACATTAAAATTTAATCATAAAAAACATCATACATTTTTTTTATATATTTGGCACATCACATCAAAAATCGCTGTATATATCATCAGAGTGTTCAAAAAACTTTACAAAATTTGGATCCATAAGTCATACAAAATTTGGGCTTATGCCCGATCATGTTCAGTCTCAAAAAATATACAGTCATCCGGTAAATAACATCTAGCTACTCCTGTGGTCCCTGCCCAGAAGTTGTGTTCCTATAGAACACGATCGCAGTCGCGACTCGGCGGAATAACCGCACCCAGTCACGTGGTACTCCTACTACCCGTCTCTGGATAGCCTCGGGTAGATCTTCCACTGCGGCCATAGGCACTTGGCGGGTTAAACCCTCCAAGTTCCTCTGTACAACATGGAGGGTTCTATCTGGGTCCACTGTATCCGCTTCGCCTCTGCGACGCTTATACCGTGGGTAGCCCTCAGGTCGGACTGGTCCAACATCTGTATCATGGTCATCATAACATTGTAAGTCATTTGGAATCCAATCAAAAACATGTTTAGTTTTTCACATATATTGAAAAAATCATAAAAATCACATAATTCAAAAAATTGCAATCTTACCAATTGTGCCCCATGCCGTGCCAGGTGGAAGGACAAGGTCTGGATCACCACGGAAGTCTGTCCCGGCATAGGGGTAGTCCTCCATAGCAATGATTTGTTCTCTCCACCATTGGAAGAACTCGTCATCCCAGGTGGTGCGGGGAACTTCACTTCCCCCTAGTCTCTTCATCAAGTCTGCCCATCGGGAAATTCTTGGGTCCCTTGGCTGCTGATAGAAGAGATCACTTTGGGTCTCAACCCAGGAATCTTCTAGAAGAAGAATGTCATCGAGATTGTATCATATCCGAAATGTTTTGTTTTTTCTTTTTGGATGGAATTCAATTGTTGCTTCATATTCATTAGTAGAGCTGTGCACCAATCATATAAATGAGTTAAGCATTCTACTGCTATACTCATTTGAGTCCTGGATGCCTGGTGCAAGGAAGCTGATCCTGCTACCCTGCCAATGGTAAAAAGGAGAATTTTCATGTGTAAGTCTCTTAAATCTCTTATAGAAATTTGAGTTCCAACTTTCTTAGACCCCTCTACGTAGTAGACGTGGACATAGTCATCCAAGGTAAGCCCTCCCAAGGGCTTGCCATGTAAATCTACTGGTTCCCCCCTCCGGGAGAGTCCAGTAATAAAATAGATGTCTTCCACTTCGATACGTATGGGCATTTGATCTATCATGAAGCAATCTTCTTCCGGTTCCCAATAATTCAAAAGCATTTTGAGCAACCGGACATTACTCTTCATATTTGGCATTTTGAAAATTTGAGCAATCCACAATTGCAGAGAATATTGAGCGATAATTGGTCCTGCATTACTTCATTGTCAATGGCACTGTGCTCACGTTCTCTCCATGATATAGTCATCCTGCAAAAAATCATCAAATTGTTCATTAGCCACGCATTTTTAGATTTCGGGCTGCGCATACGCGACTTACTTTGTACACAGTCGCGTATATACGCGGCTTGCTCTCTATAAACCCACGTATGCACAAACCCATGATTTAAAACAAAGATTCCTACGGTGAAAATTCATAATTTTTAACTTATGAATGGACAAAATTGATAACAAGGATGGATTAAGAGCTTACCTGACAAATTCGGTGAAGTTTGACGGTCGATTGCTCCTGTTTTGATGAAAGAGGCTTTTTCTCCAGAGCTCTTTTTCCCAATTCAGCAAGTAACAATGAACCAAATGTGAGGCAATTTGTATATTTATGCCCAAAATTGAAAATTTTTTGCAAAAATTTGTTATGCTTATTTTTTCAATCTATCTTAAGTTGCATAACCCGAATGCTTGGAAGTGCCCAGATTGGTATATTTTCAGGTACATTTTGATGAGGTTGAGATGTTTTCCAGTTTTTGATCCATGACTGCTGACCCGTCATGGCAGGTATATGGTCTTCACTAGCATATAGGTTAGGGAATCCACTTTTCCGTTGCATTTTGCATACTAGCCTCCATTCTGATCACTTTCCATAGGGTCGATCCCATCAGGTCATGAGTATTACACCCATTTCACTCGTCGATTTTTTAATCATGACTTTGTGGTAGAGCCTTCCTTTACATGGGCTTCTTAGTTAGTTCCTCGCTAGCACTTGTTGCCCATGCTGCGTTTTATGTAGGCTCGGGAGTCCTCTTTAATCCCACCATGACTTATGTGTTGAAGCTTCATTCTTCTTCTTCTTCACTATCATTTTTCTGGCTATTACCCTAGAGGCTCCCTGGTGTTGTTGAGTTGTATTACTGCATTGCATATTGGCTACTTGTTTATCTTGGCCTTTAGCCGGCTTCATTTTGGACTCAATGTTTAAGCCAACTTTTGAACTTGCCTATCTATACAATTTAACCATTACATGCACTTGGCTATCGCGACTTGACACCCTTTTACCCATGGATGGAACATTCCTCCGAGTATCGCTTACCAGTTTCCGCCACCTTGCATTGAGCATAGGATCGTTCCAATCCCAGGAACTAGTGCATCTGTTTCTTGATACTCGTTCTATCCATTGTACTATAGCATTATTTTATTCTTTTTCAGGCTTATTATATGAAAAAGACAAAAAAATAAAATATAACAAAAAGAGCGGGAACGGGATGTTACTTCATATTTTAATGGCAGTATAGTATCAGTTTTTCGCCCTTGAACAAAGCACATACACTTATATATTTCCTTCATTTGGGATGGTTTTAGTTTTGACCTAGGTTCAGCCTTTGCCTTGTTTCACTGGTCAGTCCTCCCCCGGTTGGTTATCTCTTCCAATCATATGGAGAGTTTGTTTTTACCTCCTGCATAACAGACTTATACAGTGTCACTTTTTACTGCCATGGTCATCACGAGTCGTGCTTTTGTTCAAGGGAAGTCTAAACAGAGAGTCGGCCATTCTGCGGTGTCTCTTGACTCATATTCAGTTGGCCTTCCCAGTCTTGTCAGTATCTTGTTCTATCACATCACATGTTTTGGTCTTCTGCTCGTGCTGGTTTGAGAAGGTCCCCATTGACTTCTTGCTGGCGGGTTTGTCTCTCATCGACTACGACACATTGCTCTGAGAGTAAACCTAGAGCTGCACCCTGGCCCTATTTCCATCATTGATAAGTGACCTTGTGCTCAGCATTTGATCATCATTATGGGTCTTTGACTGAGTGGTTTCCCCTGTGTTCGACATCAGCATACATTATCACACTTGGGATTCATGCATTACCTTGATTTCCATTTGACCCTATCGGTGGATATCTCGCCTCTGTGTCAGCTTTCATTATTGGTTGGTTCAGAGGGTTTCTTCCGTGCACTAGCTTCATCTTGTGCATGTCGGAAACGTACTTCGGTTTGGTTCCGTCACTCTACTTCGTCCGATTCCTTCCAAATATTGGCCTGCGGGTTACACTCGCGCTGGACTGATGTGGGATGCCTTAATGCCTTCCTTCCAGCAGATCTTTTCCCATCGACTCCAACTCATTGCTCTGGGAATAAGGTCTAGAGTCTTTTTGTCAGTACCTTAGGGTTTGCAGTCATCAGTGGCAGACTCTTCGCTATCGACAATGGGGATTCATCATTGCCTCCTGATTGGTAGATTCTTTCAAGTGTTCGACTTCAACTCATTCATTCGCACTTGTTAGATTGTACTGGGGCACCTTGACGCTCATTTTCATTATTAGTGGGTTGTCTCGCGTTGGTTAATGGTATACATCATTGACCGGTAATCCAACGATTTCTCACATGGTCAACTTCAGCTCATTTATTCCCATTGTGTAGAATTGTGCCATAGTGATCGGTGAAGACCTCGGGTTGCATCAACATTTCTCGGTTCACTTTTGACAGTCCATTCAGTTTCTGCCAGTGATGTCGTTCACCCTTATATGTTGCAGTGTCAGTACAGCAGCATCCTATATGTTGGCTCCCGAGTTGCGTGATTGTACCATGTGTTCCACCCCTTATGATTTGGTACTTGGAGATTCAGTTACTTTTGTGATCAGACATCCATTTTCAGCATCATTGATCAGCTTTCTATATGTGATACTTGGACATTGATTCCGACTTGTACTTCTGGGCCCTGATCAGATGATTCATTATGTACTTTCAGTTCAGCTATATTTGTATACATTATGGATCTATTATGTACTTTCTATGTGATATATTTTTGACTGAGCATGGGTATGCCTGCCTCAGCATGAGTTGACTCTCTATTTTCTTTCTTGGTTTTTGGCAGGCTGAAATCTGGTGAAGTCCTCTCTTGTCCTTGCGAAGTTCTCTCTATGTGCATAATACATTTCGGCCATCATGTACCCCTTCTGACCTCATATATTAGGGGGCATCTGTTATAGCATCATTTTTCACCCTCATGTGATTCAGGATTGTCTCTATGGCCTTGGGCACCCATTCCCACAGACTTGGAGAAAATTTCACTTAAAAATAGTGTTAAAAATCCCATAGGCGGGTATGCCTAGCCTTTTCCGCGTGTATACGCAAGTACATACACACTTTTATGCGTATGCCATTAAAATTATTAAAAAATATATAAAAAATCCCTATTTTCAGGCTGGGTTGATGGTTACTCCAGTAGTTCAACCACCGCAGCACGTGGCCAACTGTTTCCAACTTATTCAAACTACTTTGAGGGAGTATAAAAGCCCCTCACATGCATGGCCTATGGAGAGAGAGAATTTATAGATATTATACTCTGTTGGAATCCCTAATCCAAGTCTGATTTCCCGTGCCTCCTGCACTTCCCAGTTCATTACAGGAAACCCTTGTTTCCTGGAGATGTTCATCTCTCTATATGTCATCTCGTGTGCACAAGTTCTGAAGGAATCTTAGCGAGGCAAGGGCGGGACGGATCTGGATGATAGTCTGTTCGAAGATCGTGGAAGGATTCAGGTGATCTCTCCACTTTTTATTTCTGTACATGCTGTTCGTAATACAGAATAACCAACTTGTTCCTGAAATACACGTGTCAATATCTGCTTGAATATGTGAAAAGATTGTTATTTAAGCTTTTGTTATTGTTTATATAATGTTTCACATGGATTTCACTAACATTTAGAGTAGATATATGCTATACAACCAAATTTCCGTGCATGTTTCTTCTTGGTTTTCAGGTTAAGGCGGAAGAAGGGTTGCAGGGGGTTTGGACCCCGCAGGATCTACTTCAAACATAGGACCTACAGGTAAGTTATACGATCTATTCTATCTAGTTTTTTATGTTCAAGCATGGTTGTGTGAGTCCTTCTTGAATAGCATGCTCTGATCTGTGGAGGTTTCAACCAAACAAACCTCTAGGGAGTTATTTCCCGAAACACATACACAAGATTTATAAATTCACATAGGAATGATCCCATACACAAAAATCCTTTTGATCCTTTATTTGATTATTATAACTATTATAAATATGGACATAAATCAACTAAGTGTAGAACCAAAAAAATTATATCAACTCCTTAGATTAAGAAAGAACAATAATAACCCAAGACATGAAACAAGAGAAGGGCAGAAAGGAAGGAAGAATGTGCCATTGTCATATATGCTCAAAAACAAGGAATCCACCAGTGTGTGGATATTGGATTCTCTAAACATATGACTAGTTATAAGAGTAAATTCTAGTCACTAAAATAAGATAAGACATACATTGTTACCTTTGGTAATGATGTTCTAGGAAAAATCATGAGCAAAGGAACAATTAGATTGGACGATAGAAGAGAAAAGGTTGACAATGTTATTTTTGTGGATGGGATCAAACACAAATTTTTGAGTGTGATTCAAATATGTGACCAGGGGTAAGATGCCACTTTTCACTCCAAAATTTGTGAATTAAATAAGTAAAAAACATGGAAAGTGATAGCAAAGGTTGTGAGAACAAGTAATGTGTATATACTCAATGAGGAAAATGAGAAATGTTGTTTGGGGAAGGTTGATGAAAGTTTCCTATGGCATAGAAAGTTGATACACTTAACTTTCAATCATATGGTGAAGCTTAATAGTAAGAAGCATGTTGTAAGGATTTTCCAAATATTTCAAAGCCTAACAATATAGTTTTCAAATCATGTCAAATCGGAAAACAAGTTTGAGTACCCTTCATGACTAAGGGACACTCATAAATAAGGCCTCTACAATTAGTTCATACAAAATTATGTGAACCTTAAAGAACTAAAACACCAAGTGAAGAATGTTATTTTATGCTAATTATTTATTATTATAATATGGTGACTTGTGTTGCATTTTTTAAAGAGAAATATGAGGTGTTTGATAAGTTCAAAGTCTTCAAAGCCCTTGCTAAAAATAAAAGTGATTGTAAATTGAAATGCCTAAGATTTGACAGAGGTGGGGATTTTATCTCAAAAGAGTTTGATAATTTTTATGAAGAACATGGAATAAGAAGATGATTCTCAATTCCAATCTCCCAAAAAAAATGATGTGGTGGAGAGGAAAAACATATTAGTGCAACAAATGGCTAGATAAATGTTAGATGAAATAAATATCCCAAAAAACTTTTGGGTTTAAGTTGTTCACAAAACACTCCATATTTTAAATGAAGTGCACTTCAGGGAAAATAGTGACAAGACTCCCTATGAATTGTGGTATGGAAAACCGGCCTCAACAAAACACTTTAAATTATTTAGTATTAAGTGTTGCATCAAGTTAATCATGACAATATTGGTAATTTTCATGCTAGATATGATGAAGGGATATTTTTAGGATATTCAATTACGATAAAAAGTTTGTAGATGTTATAATAAAATATTATGCAAGATTGTAGACAACATTGATGTAAAAGTGAATGAATTTTCACTTCTCAAGGAGAAGCAAACAAGATGTATTAACCCAATTAATCAAATAAATAATGAGTGTGAAGAAGAATTACATAAGGAGTTATAACAACAAGAATAAGTAGAGGTAGCATGTTCTCATACAAAACCTCCTTAAAGGTATGTGCAAAAGAATCACCCTAATAATGAAATTATTGATGATAAGGAAGTAAGAGCGCAAACTAGAAAAAACGCTAATAGGCACTCCTAGTCAAGAACATATTTTATGTTTTCCATGATTGTACCCAATGTATTTTATTAGGAATGTCAAGATAAACAATGGGTAAAAGTGCTATAAATGAGGAATTAGATTGAATTGAGAAAAAATCATAGTTCAGAATTAATTCAAAGACATAAATAAAAATGTCAAAGGTACAAAATGGGTCTTCAAGAATAAGTTAAATGAGAATGAACACGTATAAGGAACAAGGTCATATTAGCGTGTAAAGGATATGGATAAGTTGAAAGAATACACTTTAAAGAAACTTTTTCTCTTATAACAAGATTAGAGGAAATATTTTTTTTAGCAATTTCCTATCACAATAATCTCAAAGTGTATCAAATGGATGTAAAATCAATATTTTTGGATGGAGAAATTGAAGAAGTTTATATAAAACAACTTGAAGGTTTTTAGATGTCATAAAATCTTGAGGACATGCATAGGATGAAAGTGGCATTGTATGGGCTAAAGAAAGCACCAAGGGCATGGTATTCGAGATTAGACAAATATATATAACAACAAATTAGATTCAAAAGAGGGACAATTGGTAGTAATTCGTATATCAAATATGCAAATGAAAATATTTTAGTCGTTGTTTTATGTTGATGACATAATATTTGGTAAAAGTACATATTTACCAATCCAACAATTTGAACCTAAAATGAAACTTGAATTTAAGATATCTATGCTTGGGGAACTCTCATTTTTTGTTATTTTAAAGATTACACAATCAACTAAAGGCATGTTCATTTCCTAAGGAAAGTACCTCAAATAAATGTTGAAGATGTTTGGAATGGAAAAGTATTCGCTTGTTAGTAATCCTATGGTCACTAGATGTAAGTTGAGTAAACTTTGATGAGTCACCAGAGGTAAATCAAACAATGATCATATCAATGATTGGAATCTTGTTGTGCCTAATAGCCTCAAGGAGAGACATACTTCAAGTTGTTGGTTTGATAGAAATATACCATTTAACTCCCAATTAAAGCCATTTTTTAGCTGCAGAGAGAATTTTTAGATAACCAAAAAGTACCATGGATCATGGATTGTGGTATACAAAGGGTCATATCTTCTGATTGAATGCATACATAGATGCTGACTGGGTTAGAAGTGTAGATGATATGAAGAGCACAAGTGCCAGTGCTTTCTTTCTAGGAAATTTATTAGTGGCATGGTTAAGAAAAAAAAAGACATTCATATTAGTACTAAAGAGAATTTTCAACCTTGCAAACATTCAAAATCAAAGCGAAGAAGAGCATGAGTAGCAAGAACCCTTTTCCATTAAATTCAAAGGGGTAGAGTGAGCAAACATTGGCGATGAAATGAGTAGAGAATTTGAACATTGAATATGTATAGTAAGTAAATATGGAGATCTAGAGTGATTAATAGGGGGAGTCATGCCCAAGGCCATCAATGACAAGCAATGTTTGGTGATGTTGCCATCAATGCTAAAGGGGGATATTGTTGAGCATGTTGGAAGTTTTTCTAATTGACGTCAATCTCAGTGGGAGATTTTTGAGTCCATTATAAATGTGGTAAGCTTATGATTTCATTGATGTCTTGATCATTTAGTGAGTGTTAGATGTGTAGTCTAATATCCTATCTTTGAAGGAATTTTTCCTACATCAACCTTGTTAAAAAAGTTCTTGGTTAGATAGCTCTCTTAGAGATATTTAAAATGGTATGTGGCACTTATTCTAACTCCCCACGAATGAAGAGAAACCTACATTTTAAGTGATGGAATCTAGAACGACTTGGTCAAGGTTCCAATAGGTCATGGTTTCGTGTTACAATGGATCTCAAGCCATTTTTTCATCCGGGGTTCAAGAAACACATGTGAACTAGGTGGATGTTTGTCTATTCAAACTCATCCAGACATCCCAACCCATTTGAGATGCATCAAGGCATTTGAAAATTTGGGTCTCTAGGAGTGAAAAAGGGAAATCACTTACAAAAATAGCTAGATCTCATATTTCCTAGCGCTAAGTAGGAGGTGGACCCCTGTAGTGAGTGGAAGCACACATGGAACTAGATGGAAAAAATAGGCAGTAGATTAACAATGTGTCACATTGAGGTGAGGACACATGGAAGGTGGATTTAACTCTTTTGGGTGGATATTAGAAAAGTGACAAAAGACACATGTCTTGGACTACATTTGGGTATCTGCCATATCAAAAACTGGTTATGACTGCAAACATACAGACACTAGATTTCACATGGGAAAATGTATAACATAATATAATGGATTGCAAAAGAAGCAAGGCTAAGATCCTTTGAGTCTAATCTCCAATTTCTAGCACTTGATCACATGGATTGAGGTAGTTAAACCTTGGGTTCTATGAGCTAAACATCTAAGGTTTCAGGTGCATAAAATACCTAGATTGTTGAGGTCAGTGGGTATTAATTTGAAATCAAATGGCATGAATTTTAATCATATCATTTTCTTATGATTTTTAGAGTGAAATAACTAATGAGGGAAAGCAGTGTGTCATAGTTTATGAAAGGGTCTAGTGCTGCAAAAAGTTATATAAGTTGAGTTCTTGATTGGGTAGAAAAAGAAGAGAGATAGTGTGTGCACAATAGTACTTGGAAAATGTTGAAATGGTTAAATTTCATAAATATGAAGGAAATATGAGACAAAGTGTGCATAGGAGGATTGAGTAAAGGATGAATGTGCAAAGTGGTTGAAAACTAAAATTGTTGTATACAAGAAAACTGTCAGTCTAGAGTGTTGAAGATTTATTTGTTGAAAAATATTTGTGTCCTTCTATAGAATCATAAGGTATCTATTATGAAATGAATTAAATCCATTTTAAATAATCAAAGCAATTATTTTCTTTAAGATGATGGTATTAGAGACTCCAACAGGTTGGTGCTTGTAAATAGTGGGAGTTGGTGCTTCCAATAAGTGGGTGCTTGCAAAGAAAATTGGGTTGGTGCCTACATAATTTGATATAAATTGAATTTGGTTATTGCATTTACATTATCATTAGAAGAATGTTTGTTGTATTCTCATATATGGGTTTCCATGTAAACATCATGTGTCCAATTATTTATGTGATTGATACCTTGTTGTATTATTGAATGTTTTTGACTCGATAAATAATTGTTAAAATTTATATAATAATGATTCATCCCCCTCTTATTATTATTTTGGTTTCAAACAATTAGTATCAAAGGAGGTTCCTTTAGTAGTAGTAAAATAATTGGACGGAAATATCACTAAAAAATCTCCTTTGTTCACTAGAACGAATTATGCGTTTTGGAAGGTAAGAATGAGGACTTACCTAATGTCCCTTGGTACATATGTATGGGATGTAGTTTTGAGTGGCTATAAAAATCCAGATGTATTAGTTGAAATAGATGAGAACCTCGAATTTGAAAATGTTTGGGATGCAATATTGAGTGGCTATGAAAATATAGATGTATTATTTGACATAGATGACAAGCTTGAGTTTTCTTATAATTTTAAAGTAATGAATGAAATACTAAGTGGACTATCTAAATCTAAATTTCTTAAAGTTATGCATTGAATGACAACCAAAGATACATGGGACAAGTTTAATAACAACTATGAAGGTGATAGTAAGGTAATGAAAGAAAAAATCCAAGGCT
Source organism: Pinus albicaulis (assembly GCA_034641835.2). Lineage (NCBI taxonomy): Eukaryota > Viridiplantae > Streptophyta > Pinopsida > Pinales > Pinaceae > Pinus > Pinus albicaulis. The sequence goes on along the minus strand of CM076569.1, from coordinate 408,372,139 downwards.
ATAGAATGTAATTTGAATCATTAAAGATGAATGAGGATCAAGATATAGAAAAGAAATTATTTCGTGTGGATGAAATAGTGAACATCATGAGAGGTCTTGATGAAATTACAAATTATTCCGTGGTAGTTCAAAAGGTGTTGAGATCCCTTCCTTCTAGATTAAATTCCAAACTATTAGTTATTGAGGAGATGCAAGACCTCAACACATTGACAATGGATTAATTAGATGGAACATTAACTTCCTATGAAATGATAAGTACAAAGGGTAGGTCTACATAAAGGGAAGCAATATTTAAAGTGCATAATAAGACCAAATATTATTAAGAAGGCTAAAGCTATTCATTAGCTAAAGAAGAGGTCATTTTTGTAGTAGACTAAAGAGAGGATATGAAAATTACAAAGGTAAGTTACCTTCCAAATGTTTTAATTGTGGAAAATTAGTTAACTATGCATTTGAATTTCCATACAAAAAGGAAGATAAAGAACATGTTAAAAAGGAAAATAATAAGTGTAGCATAATCCGACAACTATGTATTATTCTAGCCTATGTTGAAAGCTCAATACCATGCCAAGAATCCTTAACAACCTATACCCTGAATATTTTCCCCTTTCTTAGATATTTTACCTAATAATTTACATAATGAAATGCATACTAAAATGTAGAACATATGCACAGACATGTTTAAAATAGTTATCCTTGCTCAATTAACACACACATATGTTTTATTAACAAATAATTAACCATTGTAGTGGGAATAAATATAGAAAATAATACTAATATTTAATTATATAACTAGTTGCAGACTTTTGACATTCTACCCATTCATAGACCACGTTGTTCATTTCTTTCATTAGTGGATCACCCCACAGTCGGGGCTTTGACTCCATGGGGCGTCAATATTAGCTTGGCTAAAAACTTGGTACATACTTAGTACCAACAAGCACCAGCCAAGGTACTAATCTTAAGAGCCTCCAACCAACAATCATGTGTCTTCCAAGAGTTCCACTTCCCTCAAAGGCCTTCAAAGTTCCCTTTCAAGCCTCACACAGGAAAGGCACCAAGATTAGTAACCTCCAACTATTAGTCTTGTGGATTCTAGAAGTTTCAGTTCCCTGATAGGATTTTCAAGTACATGCCTCCATTTCATCACTCTTACCATGCTTCTGTTAGTGTCAGTTTTTGCATCCTGTCACCAGTGATCAAATGGACTCTTATCATGTTCTAATAGGATCCTTAAGTCAATTTTTTGTCATTTCATCAGGTCACCATGCAAAATTTTTGTCATTGGATGTAGATCTAGGTCTGTTTTTACTCCTTCCAAAGTTTTACTAATTGCTGGTTCATTTCACCTCTCAGCTGAGTGTACCATCATTAAAAAGTTGTCATCATCATTACAATTATCTTTATCATGGTTTATTTTAGTCCAGAGTCTCCATTAGGTATTTAGGGTTCCAAGGTAATCAAATCATCATTCCATGAATAAAGTCCAGCAATTGGAGGAGTGACAATAAAGTAATTTAATCAATAAATTTGATTTCAAAGAAAAAATGTAATTTTATGTTCTTAATTTGTAATAAGTACTTCAGAGTTCCAAGTAGCTGCAAATACTCAAGTTCCACCAGCAAATGTTCAAGGTTCCAGGAATAAGTTCAATGTTCCAAAGCCACCAAAATTTCAAAGTTCAAATAATCAAGTTTCAATGTTCCAACAAAAAACAAATGAAAGGTTAATTTTGAAAAGGAAAATCTGGGTCCATGATCATTTAATGATTTTAAAAGGCCCTAAAGGACCAAAAGACATTCATTCTTACTCTTCAACATCGAGTTCACAACTTGCCAAATTAAAAAATAAAACTTTTACTTCAATAAATTGAATTTCTGGTGGAACACTACGCTTTTCGTTAAGGCATTGTGCTTTTCTGTGGAGCACATTACGCTTTTCCTTAGGGCGCTGCGCTTTTTCGGAGAACGTTGTGCTTTTTCCATTGAAGCCGTGTTTTCTCCATTGGAGTTAAATAGTGATTTCAAAGGGTTTATTGAACTCTTCTACAATCTTCACATGGTTGCAAATAAGTAAGTATAGCCATTTCACCCCACATTTCATCAGTTCTTTCATGATTATGGTTAAAAAATAATTCATCCCTCCATTATTGCAATTTTCTCAAAAGAACTACGCTTTATGGTGTACATTGTTTTAATAGCCTACAAACCCTAGGCTCCTTACCCTAACTACTTTACATCTAAACTAATCCCTAAGACCCTAATTCCCATCCTAATTTAATCTCCTAAATCCATTTCCCTAAAACCCTACACCTAGGTTGCGCTTTTCTAGCTATATAAACTATACCTCTATAACTAAATTCTGTAGCCCAATTCCCTATTATTTTAACTCCCCTCCACCTCCCTAAGGTCCCTAAATCCCCTACACCCTTCTCTAAAATTTCCCACACCTATCCCAACTCCCTAACCCCATCATACCATTCTGTTTTCCTTTCCCCTCTCCCCTAGGGTTTATATAAAAATAAACACCATGGAGGAAGAGAGAAAGACCTACAAAAAAGGAGGGATAATCTCAATGTTTGAGCCATCAGACACCAGGGAGTTGATGTCATCACCCCTAGCAGTCAAATGCTTCCAACATGTGGGTTGTTATGAGTTTTGTGAAATGGTCCAAAGAGTGAAAAGCCATCCAGATTTGACTAGAATCTTCATCACAAACCTATAGAAAGACCAAGTCACCATTGCAGGGGTGACATTCACCATTTCAACAGATATTATTTCAATAGCAACATGGATACCTAATGTAGGTGAAAGGTGGTTTAAAACTTAGGAATTGGATGTCGAGCTGTATCAACCCTACCTCAAAGAACCATACAAAGATAACATCAAGAAAATCTTCCCTTTTGGTCAACTACTTGATAGGTTTTCTCCCATGATGAAAATAAGAATGAAGTATTTCACTTGCGAGGAAATATTCTCTATAATCTATAGTTATCACATCAGATTACTCATGCATTTCACTAGGGTAAAGCTTCTCAACATTCCCTATTATTTATATAGGAGAATTTACAAGATGGCCTACAAGGTACATAACAAATAACATGAGCTCCAAATGAACAGTCTTTTCCATCACTCACTTATCAAAATTATTGTTCTTCACTATCTCAAACAGCTGAACATTGCATGGGAAAGTTTGTTGATCTCCCTAGTCATTAGAATTATAGTTGACGATTTCGGGGAACAAGTCCACAAGTCATGGATTCGACCCCTGAGAGTTAGGAGAAGTTTTTTTTGGTCTATATATTTCATTTTATTTTCCATTGGAAGGGTTCGATGCTGTGGAATTTACCTGGGAACACTTGTGTATTCAATGATTTTGGTAGGAACTAATAGACCGAATTTGTATCTATTGTGGTGGGATTCATGTGGTATGTGTTTTAGCAGTGCTTCTTCTTTTGTTTTCATATGTTTGAAATTATTTTACCTTCCATTTCATGTCCATGTATTAATGTGATTGATTTCCAAGTTTGATAAGCATAATTCATTGGTTTCAATGCTTTGTTTTGGAGAAGTTATCACAGTTATGTTCACTTTATTATGATATAAACGAATTCATAATTCCTATGCTCATTTTGAAACCCTATTATTCTATTATACTCACCAATATACCTTAAAAGTGCTAAAGTGCGTGCCTACCTTTCCCATCACATCTCTGCAAGTCTGATTTTCAAAGCCCTGGCCTAGTTTTTTCTAGACCTAATTCACCATCCAACACCAAATCCAAATCAATAAAACCATAGAGCCTGATATAACTAGCCTAAAATATCCATGATCCAGTCAATTTGCTGTGATCCTATTGAGAGAGCCCTCTCAGCCTAGTAGGGCTAGCTGTTAGGTCAAAGTGGTATGTGGTTACCTTTGCTGGTCTCCTTCTCAGACTTCTGAGATCCGGTGGAGTGCTAACATCTTGGAGACCATACTGTGGAAAGAAATTTATAGATACTTCTTGGTCTTACCATAATTTCATTGAATTCTAGTCCTGTGGATGATAGGTCTTAGTCTTTGTGAATGCTGATCTGAAAGTTGCAAAGAACCGAGTTGCGGAAACAGAGAAAATCCTAGCTTCGAGAAGATATGAAAATCTACTTAATGCAATGGATTCAGAAATAAAATTATCACAAAATATAGATCGAAAAATTCTAAAATCAGAAAGATACACTAGATCGAATCTAGATCCTCATCCAACTAATCCAGCTGAAGATCCAGAGAAACTTGTTTGGAAGCAAATATCCCAACACTCAGAATTTTAGTAAAATCCTTCTCCATTGGTAAGATCTTCCTCGTTACTTGAAAATTTTTTATCTCTCGAATACATACCTTTTGATTTTAAATTTGAGTTGTGTCTATTTCGATCAAAGTTTGAAACTTCACTATTTGAGATAGTATTTGAACCATTAAGACTATTTGAAGTAAAATCATTGTCTGAGGTAGATTTTGATTCCTTGAAACTTGAAGATAATTTACTTTCCGAATCCGAATCAGACTTTGACAGAAAATTCTGAGGTCAATTAGATAGGCGTGAAAATTTAGCTAATCAAATTTAATACACATCCAAAAAATCCATCATCCAAAACCATCAAGAGTCATTGTTCATTGTGACACAATCCAAATTAGTTGCTGCTTCATCATCTACACCTTCTACTTGATTACCTTCTTAGTCAACCCCTTCCATTTTTACTCCTGCACTTCACTCAGCAGGATTCATGGCCAAATTTGCACCCTTGATTCTACCTGCTCAGCTCAATGCCTTACCACAAGGTTATGGCCAGAGACTCCCTCTCTTTGATGTGAATTTTGAAGTTAGTGCCAAACAACACTTAGTCATGTTGGCAATATGATGCTGAGTGTTGTCCTTGATGGCAACCCACTTGATAAAGATGATGGCAACCTACTTGATGAAGTTGACCCTGATGGAATATGTCTTGATGAAAGTGTTAAATGATGCAAATCTCATGTATATACAATGAGTACAGAAGGTAATGATGGAAGGAATGTCAGTATGTGCTAGAACATGATGGAAAAATTATGTCTCAAGGCATACGCGGATTTGTCTAAACAAAGTAGCGTATGCGCGCGGGAAATAACGTGCCAAGTCGCGTATGGGAAAAAGCGCTCTAATTATGTAAAACCAGGGGTAACCACCATGGTATTGACCCATTGTATTGAGTAATGATTCGTCTATGTGACCCCGTCCAGGAATACCATCGAAAGTAATGTGGTTTTGGCTCATGGTATTGATAAAGGGTAAACCTATATAAGGAGAAGAAATTCATTGTGCAAATGTGTGCAAGATGGCTGAGCTTGAATGAATACTTCTCTCTAAAGTATAGCTGAATGGAAAGGGTTACAGTTGAATGATAGATCTGAATGCATGATGCACCAAAGAAGAAAATGATGATGAAGGGGATCTAGATCTGAAATGTATTTGTATTTGTTAGATCTGAGATGAGGCGAATATCTGTCTGAAGTAAAGGGTAAAATCTATGTGATGTATCTGTTCTGAAGAATTGAAATGACCTAAATGTCTGAAGAACTATACGCTAGTTCGCCGCAGAGTAAGCGCGTATATACGCGGGTTTGCTGAAGAGAAAGCGCGTATGGGAAGTAAAATTAGCTCTGTAATTTGTACAGAAGTATACGCGGGTTTGTATGGTCGAAGGCACATATATACGCGGTATCAGTGAAAGGAAAGCGCGTATGCAAAACTAGGGTTTGCTGAAGTTTGTGGTATGAGATGTCTGATCTATTCTGTTTGTTTACTGCTATCTGTCAATGTATCAGTTTGATTGAGCTTAAATGTGTGGAGTGGGTCCAGTCTGAAAATATGATGAAAAGTGGCCTACAAGTTGTGTTCTATTGAAGCTGTTGGATCTAGTGTGAAAATTGATGAAACGTGGTCCATAGAGGTGCTGAGAGTTGTAGCCTTCAGTTAGGGGGTCGTAGCTCCCTTCCAGGTGAGGCTGGTAAACGAGATCAGGGGGTCATAGCTCCCTTCGAGGAGAGGCTGGTAAACGAGTCAGGGGGTTGGAGCTCCCTTCCAGGAGAGGCTGGTAAATGAGCGCAGGTGGGTGCCTGCGTGCTGGTAGGAGGCTGCGCCATCACATATGTTGTAAGATGTTTTCTCTATAATAAAATATTGAAGGCTGAGACAACGGCAGCGGTGGTTTTCTCCCGACTTGGGTTTCCACCTAAAATCCTGGTGTTCATGTGTGTTGCTTATGTGTGATGACTTACTCTGTTCTTACTGTACATGTTTACTATTTATTGAACATCTAATGAATGAATGATGGAATGATATAAGTGAAGAATTAATGGCATAATTAGATCTCTGTGTATACGCGAGTTTTATGAAGGATATCCGCGTGTATACGCTAGTTGGATTCAGAAAAGTAGCGTATGGGTTTTAGAGAGTGGAAAAGTAAAAATATTTGAGTAAGTCATAAATACTGATTCACCCCCCCTCTCAGTATTTTTCCCAACAATTGGTATCAGAGCAGGTCCTTCTGCAGAAGCTTGATCGCTTGAAGGAGATCCGTTGCAATGGGAAAGAAGCAAAAGAAGAAGGCTACTCAAAGCAAGGAGATGTCTCAGAAAACATGTATAGCAGAAATTGAAGAAGATGAAACATGTATTGATTGTTGTTCTTGTGATTCACTTTCCTGTGCCTACAATGGTGAGGATAGTGAAAGTAAAGTTTTGGATCTAGAGGAAGCTATCAAGAAAATTGAAGATCAACGAAGATCAATTAATAAAAGCGAAGCTATGTACAAAGGGATGAAAGAACAGATAGAAAAACTGAATGGACAGACAGACAAGTATCAAAGGTTTCATGCTTATGCATCCAATCGAATTAAAATACTAGAAGCAGAAGTCAATGATCTAAATGCAAATCTCGAAAAATCAAACTAGAAGAATGCAAGACTTGAAGCAGAAATCGTCTCCCTCAAGGAAGATCTGGAAGATTCAAACAAGAAGAATGAAAGACTTGAAGCTGAAATCATCTCTCTCAAAGAAGATCTAGAAAAATCAAATAAGAAGAATGCAGAAGAAGTCATCTCTCTCAAAGAAGACCTGGAAATATCCAACAACAAGAATGAAGAACTTGAAGCAGAAGTCATCTTTATGAAAGCAGATCTCGAAGCATCGAATAAGAAGAATAAAGAACTCCTACAAAATTTTGAAGAACAAGAAAATGGGTTGACAGAAGAGATCTTAAATTTGAATGATCAAGTAGAAGAAGGAAAAAGGGTTGAAGAAAGCATGATGAAGCAATGCCAAAAATTGGAGGTTGAGGTAAACATTCTCAAAGGTAAATTAGAAGAAAAGGATAAACTCTTGAGGTTTCAAGATAGTACTAAGATTCTTGACAATATTCTTAGTAGTCAAAGGTCTCCTTCTATTAAACTTGGTCTTGGTTTTCATGAAACTGTTAAAGGAGAATCTAGTTCACAAGGATGTGCTAAAGGTTCAAAGGAAGTCAAAGCAAAACCTGAAGTGTTGAAAGAAACAAAAGGCCAACCAAAAATCATGAATTCTCAAAGGAAATCATTCAAGAATGTTGAATGCTTTAGATGTCATAATTATGGGCATGTTGCAGCAAATTGTAGAAGCAGATTGTTTCAGCCACAAACAAACAGATTCTACACAGAAAGGTACTCTGGTTTCTTCAAGGGATATTGTTTTTCATGCAACAAGTATGGTCACAAAGCTGCTGATTGCAATAGAAGGAAGAATAGAAAAAAAAATTATGATTCTTATGCTTATTTCTCTCGCCACATAAGATGTTAAGCTTGTAACAAGTATGGACATGTAGAAAAATAATGCAGGATGAACATATCTAAGAAAGTGGATAATTTCCAGCACACAATTAGAATGTTCAAGCAAAGCTGGATAAAGAAGGAGGACCGGTCAGAAATGTAGGGAATTTTGACCCTACTGCAGTCATCCGCTTCTAAAGCTTACTTCTCTTAATGACTACAGAAGTGATGTGAGATACATTATGGAGCTTAATAATGTATCTTCACAGGGGGAGCGATGTATGGTGATTCCCATGGTTGTTTTGGTGATTCTGGTTATATTTATTTCTGACAGTGCATCTGATGTGAAGAAGACAGGTACATGAGGCATAAGTTCAGGGGGAGATGAAGGAAAGTGAATTTTTCAATGTGTCACTTTCCATATGCGGGTTCGGTGAACTAAAGTCGTGTATACACGCGAGTTCCAACAGACATAGTCACGTATGCATTGATGTTAAGAGAATTGGTATGACAGCTGAAGAATCAGGAGCAGAGGTTCAGGGGGAGCATCAGTCTGACTGTTAATAACTGTGTTATTGACTCTGTATATGCTTATTTCTCAGTTCTAAATGATAAATGACATGATATATGGTTTCTTATGATAAATGAGCCCGGATTTCTATTTTATGAAGAGTATCTTTTGGATGAGATGAAAGTCATATGTTTCAGAGACATGGACAGATCATGCAGAGATTGTTGCTGATGACTTGATGCTGTAGGTGTTCAAAGTTGCACAAGCTAAGGAGGAGCCCTAGTCATATGGAAAGGATCTTTGGATGCACATTTTTAGGGGGAGCCCTAGCCTTGCTGAGTATAATGCATTGTTGGCATTATGATGGTTTTGATTTGTGATCTCTCTCTTGAGGTCTTTCTGGTATTGGTCATAAAAAGTCATACTTGTAAATTGATAAAAAGGTCGTGTTGAGACCCATGATGTAAAATTGTAATATTTAGTCATGTAAGGACTTGTCAAATTTTGTAAACCCACTTGGTTGGGTAGCTGAGTCAAATTTGTAAACCCACTTGGTTGGGTAGTTGAGTTGAGATGTATAAACCCACTTGGTTGGGTACTTGAGTCTCATATGTAAATCCACTTGGATGGATCTTTGATGTAAGTATGAGTCATTGGTGATAGGAAGGTGTTGAAGCCTAGAAAATCTCTGCTTCAAACATTGGGGAAAACCACCCGGTCGGGACCTTAAGACAGCTCCTTTTCCGTTTGGTATGGTGGCTCCGACTGGATTTAAAGGACCAGTTTCCTTATAACTAAATGGATTGGTTTGGATGAGTGGAAATGGGACTAAATTAACTGAAATAAAACTATATAATTTAAACTAAATACTGGTAAAGAAATTCTAACACTAACCCGGGTAATTATATGTGAATACAACTTAAGATTGTTCCAATTTAACAATAACCATGAAAATGTATTATTATTTAAATTGAAATGTGCAGAAACAAATAAACATAACTCTGTTTAAGAAATTAAATAGAGTTGTATTAGCATATTGCATTCATCATTGTATACCATCTATATATACTTATGAAAGATAACATTTCAATTATACTCAGAAATGATATATAAAAAGAAGCATTGTGAAAACAAATATATATAAATGATAGCAAATTTTAAAGCGAATATCATAAGACAAAAGAAATCAACAGTGAACGGATAGAAATACCTCATTCATCTTGAAGACTTTCAAATGAAATTTGATACTCTAATCTAGTAACTCTGATGCAAAATCAAATTCCAAGGTACAGAAATGCAGCACTTCAAAGATAATTCCGCATAAAAATCACCAGATGTGATCCTTTTTAAAAATATATAAGACAATGGAGTACAGAAATGCAATCTCCAAGTCAAAAATATTAAGATCCAGGACCCTTCTCTAAATGCATGAGAAGGGTTTAAATACTATTTAGCTAAATCTAAAAATAGTCTTATTACAAAAATTAAGGATTCAGTTCAATGACCATCCTTTTCCTAGGCTAAAATACAGTAAAATTAAAACTAAATCTAACTATCTATGAACTTGATCTTTAAACTTGCAGGCATCTAGCATAGTTTTGAGAAGATGTAGTTGACCGACTTCAGAATTCAACTGTCCTGAAAAGACAGAGTCGGCAAATGTAGGCGCCATCTTCTCTGGAGCATTGATGATACAATTAAGCGCACTATGCTGACTGTGTGGCTTCACCAAGTACGTCCAGTATGAGTCCCAATTTAATCTTGTCAGCCCTTAAATTGATTTTGCTCTTTCTTCTGCCTTTTGCCTCCATTCTGTTTGCAGTTGATGTGCCTGTGGGAGATATCTTGGAACAGTTTCTGAAATTAAATTTTCTTTGTGTAAATTATCATTTACACAATTCGTAAGAGTGTTTGCCGCTGTAGCCGCCTCTGCTGCTGCCTTCTCTTTGTGCATTTTCCTTTATTGGAGCTTTTTGCTCTGTTATTAATTTTGCAATTTCATCTTGATTTTGCTTCACCATTTTCTCATATCATACTTCAGCCAAAGTAGTTTCTTTTTTATAGTTTTGACCTTTCGCAATAGTTTTTCTCTGTGCTGAACACGCTCCACATATTTTTTCTTGCTCAGCGTTAAGTGCCTTGAATTTGGTCAATGTTTCCTCATTTTTCCTTACAGTTATTTCAAGTCTCTTCAACTCCCGACTTTTCTCAAGAAGAGCTTTATGTTTCCCTGAGAACTCCTGACCTCTAACAGCTTCTTTAGTAACTTCTAAAAGCTCTATAGAGGATAATTTTGGCAAACTTACCTACCTTATCTTGTGGTAGAAACTGTGTCAAATTTCCCACTTGGACATTTGAACTTGTGAACAGCGTCTAAAGCATCCTTTTTTGGTACTGTCCACCCGTGCTTGTTTTTTTTCAATGGTTCATCTCTTTTGGTCCATTCCTGTGTGCATTCTGACAAATTCGCATGTTCTCTGGAAAATTCTTTCATAAATTGCTTATTATAAGTCGCATGAGGTTCCGGCAACTTATACATCAGCCTCACATCTTCCATGGTGAATGACCCGATTAGCTCTTGAGTTGGAGTTCTGAATTGTCTGTCTGAAATATCGGTGCTGTCCAGCACCCATTTCACCATGTCCGTATACGAGAGAATCCTTGGCCTTGCCGCTATCCTATGGAGAAATGAACAAGCCAGTTCTTTGAGGGTTGCTTCAGATGTATTACTAGAACCTGCTGTAGCCACAACTTTCATTACCATAGGATTTTCTTCTTCTAACATATTATACATTCCTTCCCAAGTAGATATACCGGCATCCTTATTACAAGCGGTGTCTGCGTACAGTGAAGCCATTTCTTTGTTTTCAGAATTCGAGCTCTTCTCCTTCTTACCCATAGTGTTTAGTGAAAGCTTTGTATAGACGTTTGCTCCTTTGTGCCTGCGTTTTACAAGTTAAATGAGAGTAATGGCATGAGAAAGGTGATGAGACTATTTTAAATGTGAAGGTGGATGAAATATATTATTTTAATCGTGAAACGACTTTCAATCAAAACAAAATCTCATTTACCATTAATTGTCAATCCATTCATTTAATCTAATCATTAAAGCGCATAACAGATTTGATATATGGGAAGATTGCCTTCGGACAACGCACCTTTATGAATCTCCGACATTCCGATCTGCGATTTGCTGTGCAATATCGCAATATCGCAATGTCGCAATATCGCAATATCGCAAAATGAAACCATTGCAGTTATGTAAAATAGCGCAAAAGTGCACATCACAACTCTCGCAAAAGCGCGAAATTGCAAACATCGCAAAAGATATTTATATAACTTTTCTGTTTTCTGCGCTATGCGATCTGTGACCAATATGTTTATTGTATAGGCTTTTTGGGGTCGCATTATCGCAAAAGCGCAAAATCACATTTTCAGTTTTAAAAAGATATATACCATTTTGCGATGGATGCGCTATTTTGTTTAAAGAACAATTTTATTGTAGTCTATCATAAACTTAAGTTTTTCTTAATGTTCTTCTAAGGGATTTTTCTAAGTTTATGGTAGAAAGTTTTATTTGAAAAGGAAAACAAATCCTAGTTGATTTTTTGGATTTTTTAACTAAGGGTCCCCATTTTATTTAGTATTATTACTAATATTAAATAAAAAGGGGGGTTGTCGCTGGTCACAACAATTGGCGATTCACTGAAAGAAACAGTTATCTCTGAAAAAAATAAAATGAGCACTCTATATTTTGTAAGTAAAGATTTTTAAAGATAATGAAAACTATCTTAGGATAATTCAAATAAAATATAAATATGAAAAAGAAATAAAAATCATTCACAATTTCTTTCTCATTCCTTAAGAATAAAAAAAAAAATTTGGGTTATCTCAAGCTTTGATTGGTGTTAATAATGAAGTAAGTGGATTTCTCGAAGTTTTGGTTTTATAATATACTCTATTGCCATAGGTATTGCCTCTGCTGCCAGCAAACGTTCATAGTCTCGACAAGGTTACCTTTAAACCATTAACCATTCATTGTCCCATCTAACTAAAATTATGACTTTTTAAAAGATAAATTCATAAGATCTATTATCTCATGTTTTTGTCTTTTACTTATTTTTTATTTTAAGAGCCATTGTTCTGGTTTGGTAGCTAGTTAATAACAATGCCATTCACTAGTTATAATTAAACTGAACAAGCTGGCTCGTGATGAGACCCCTTGTCTTATATTTATAAGCCATTACCCTGTTTTGGTATGCAGTATTCGTAATGTCAGTTTTATTACTCCTTATGAAGATGGTAAGTCGGCTCATAATGAGACCTCTTATCTCTTTAAATTTTCATATAATTTCTTAGAATTACATTCTAAAAAATCACAATTTAAATGGATGGGGTGAAATAGTTTTATCCTTAAGAATCAATGGATGACAATTTTCAGAGTTATTTGAGTTCCAAAACTTTGAAAAATCTTTACTTTTACAGATAACCTTTCTCTGCTCAATAAACTTTTGATGATTTACATTCTTCTCAAGTTTTCAAAAGATCATGCAAATGATTGGAATAATCTTTCAAAGTTTAACATCTTATTTTAAACTATCCAAAAACTGTGATCATTACTCTAAAAATTCTTATTTACACAAAATAAATATTTATAATATTCTTCCGAAGAAATTTTCTTAAATAGTAAACAGTCAATTAGAGATTCATTAACAACCTTTATTTGCAAAAACAAAAAAAACAAAAAAAAAACAATCAAAACTCTGCAGAAAGGAATATATACAGTTTAAGAAGGGGTTACCTCCTTATGAAAAGAATTTCTTCAAGATAAGCCCATTTACAGGAAGAGATTCTCTCTTACCTGTTATATCTTCGAGTATGAATGTATTTGAGCCTATCTTCTCAACGATCTGAAATGGTCCAAGCCACATTTTCTGAAACTTGGTATGTTTACCTTTTTCTTCGTGTGCTTTATCCCATTTCAGAACAAGATCACCAATTGACAAAAATTTTGAGCCGGTAGAACTTGCATCAAAAGAATATTTTACAAGCTGTTGATGTTTTTCATGAATAATTTTTTCTTTATCCCTATCTTCTTCTAGTTTAAGGATTTGATCATATCTCAATTGAATGGATGAAGAAGGATTTTCTTCAATAAATTGCACTAGGGTTAATGATGGAAGAGTTAAATTTGATGGTATCACAGCTTCTTTTCCATAAACCAAATTGAAAGGTGAGGTCCCTATTGAAGCTTTTTCAGTGATACGATCAGCCCACAATGCAAAAATTAAAGACTTGTGCCAATTCTTTTGATTTTGATCAATGGTACTTTTAATGATTTTGATAAGGTTTTTGTTAGTGGATTCAGCCAAACCATTACCTTGTGGATAATAATTTGCTGAATATTTTAATTTAAAACCTCTTTTGACTACAAATTCTATTAAACTCTTTCCAGAGAAGTAAGATGCATTATCAAAGACTAGAGCGTTAGGTACACCAAACCTGGTTATGATGAATTGATCTATGAAATCAATAATTGCATCAGAATTGGCTACCTTCAACGGGATTGCCTCTACCCATTTTGTAAAGTAATCAGTTGCAGTAAGGATGTACTTGTGTTGTTTGGAAGAATGAGGTACTATCTCACCAATGATGTCAAGCCCCCATTGTTCGAATGGTTGCTCAATAGTCACTGGTTGCAAAGGAAAAGCTGGCTTCCTTTGTCTTCCACTTGCAATTTGACAAATTCTGCACTTCCTTACATAATCATGCGTATCTTTAAAAAGGGTAGGCCAGTAATAACCAGCATGAATTATTTTGTGAGCTGTGGTATCACCTCCAAAATGACCTCCTACTGGTCCATCATGCAACTCCTGCAAAACCTTTTCAGCTTCAGTCTTTTCAAGACATCTTAATAAAATTGAATCATAATTTTTCCTAAATAACACATTATCAATGATCTCATATTTAATAGCCTTTAACCTTAAAGCGCGTTTACTCTTATAGCTAAGATTAGTAGGAGCATACCCATTTTTCAAGTAATAGATAAGATCAGCATACTGAGATTCAGAATCTGTAACACTTATCTGACTTACTTGAATATCTTGATTTGGATCTTGATTTTCTGGTATGTTATGAGCTCCTGCCAATAATCTGCAAAAACCTTGTCCTCTAACAATCTTAGCTGGTTTTATATCAATATCATATTCTTGCAAGGCTGTTACCCAGTTAGCTCTATTTTCTCCTACTTCTTTTTGAATTAATAATTCCCTCATTGCAGAGAATGGGACAATGATTTTTGTATGCGTTTTCAAGAGAAAAGGTCTGAAATGTTTGATTGATTTAAACACAGCAAATGCTTGTTTTTCAACATCGGAATAATTAAGCTCAGCTCCTTGCAGATTTGAGCTAAAGAAAGAAATTGGTGCTTCGATTTCCTAATCATTGAGTTGTGTTAAAACAGCTGCATAGGATGTCTCAGTGGCCAAAGTATACAAAGTAAAATCTTTAGAAAAATCCGGGGTATTCAATGCTGGTGCATTAATGATTGCTTGTTTGATTGCCTCAAAGGCTTCTTTCTCTTTATGCCCCCATTTGAATACTGAATTCTTCTTGATCATATTTTGCATAGGTAAAACAATAAAAGAAAAATCAGGAATAAATCTTTTAACAAAATTGATCTGTCCAAGAAATGATTGCATGGATTTTTTGTTATGAGGTAAAGAAATATCAAAAATTTCTTTCACTCTGTCTGGATCAATATATATACTATCTTTTGACACAAAAAATATTAATATTTTTCCCTCATTTAAAGCAAAGAAAGATTTCTTCGAATTTAAGGAAATACCAAACTTTCTACATCTTTCAAATATTTGCTTTAAATCATGTAGATGATTGGCTCTCTTTTTTGAAAATACTGTTATGTCATCAAGATAAATAACAACTGATTTATTGATCAGACCTTTAAATGTTATGTCCATGGCTCTTTGAAAAGTTGCTCCTGCATTTATTAGACCAAAAGGCATTTTATGATAAGCATAAGTTCCCCATTTTGTTCTGAAAGTTGTTTTAAATCTGTCATCTGGATGAACTAAAACTTGATTATAGCCTGAAAATCCATCAAGAAAGGACATAAGTTCAGAACCAGCTACCTTTTGAAGTATCTGTTCCATGGTTGGCAATGGGAAATTGTCTTTTAAGCATGCCTTGTTTAAATTTCTGAAATCAATACAAATTCTTATATCACCATTCTTCTTCCTTACAGGTACCATATTGGAAACCCAATTGGAGTGCTTGACTGGAAAAATGATTTTGGCTTTTAAAAGTTTATTAAGTTCTGATTTGATTTGACTTTCGAGATTTGGATGGATCTTTCTCAACTTCCGTTGAACAAGTTTAATATCAGGAAGCATTGGAATCGTGTGTTGAATAACCGAAGTATCATACGTTTTTAGATCATCATAATTCCAAGAAAAAACATTTTTATACTTGTTCAGAAGTTTAATGAACGCATTCCTTTCCTCTGGTGTTAAATTGAGTCCTAAGTTAACGTTTTGAGGTTTAGAATCAGAACCAAGATTTACTAATTCAAACTTCAAAGTAGAACTTTGAAGTTTAGCATTAGTGACTTTCTTGAATCTGTCTTTAATGTCATATAAATCCTCTAATTTAACAACAGATTTCGGAATGGGATTTTCATTATCTTTTGAAGAAATTTGTAAATCATGATCATCTTCGTCAATAATTTGCTCATCATATGATTTCTTTGAAGTCATGAAATTTAAAATATCTTGGTCATGATAGAATACTCTCCAGTTTGTAACATTGTCTGGGACAAATGGTCGAAAAATTAATTCTACAGAAAATCTATCAGGACTGCAATCTTCAGCAGGTAGGAGTTTAGATGCAACATTAGCTAACAAGTCAGCTGATGTATTCTGATTCCTAGGAATAGGAGAAATATTGAATGCTAAAAAATGAGTGGTGAGGTCTTGTACTAGGATTTGATAGTGTTTAAGATGTCCTGAAAGGCAATGAATAGTATTCCTAACTTGTTTAATGACAATTTCGGAATCACCAAAGACTTTCAAGTATTTAACATCTAACCCTATAGCTTTATAAAGTCCTTGAACCAAGGCTTCATATTCTGCGGTATTGTTTGTACACTCAAATTCTAACCTACATGAAAGCATGGTTTTCTCTCCATCTGGATCAATTAAGATGCATCCAGCTCCAGCTCCATCACTAGACTTTGATCCATCAAAATATAACGACCAAAATAAAGATTTATCTAATGACTTATCTACAATTACATCAGAAATATTTACAATTATGGAAGAATCAGATTGTGAAAAATTTTCTATTTGAGAAACAAAAGTATTTACAGAAAAAGGTGATTGGGGTGCTTCGAAGTTTCCAAGAAATGATTCAACAGAATAACCTCCAAGAATATTGTTGTTGAATGCCACAGGTTCATTAGGTTGTTCAAATTCAGTGACAGTGTGCGTCATATGTTTTTCTCGTTCGATTTTGATTTGATTTGGTTTCCCTTTGTAGGGAAGCCACATATGTGAATAATCAGTTGAGATATAACCATTAAGTTTCGCAGACCAGTCCCTGCTTAAGATTAATCCATAGAATTCAGGAATATCGACAATCAAAATATCAATTCTTTGGACAATCCTAGGATCGGAAGCTAATCTGATAGTAACTGAATTGATTTCTCCTACAACTTGAACTTTAGAGCGATCCAATTGAACAATATGAACTGCCGATTTCTGTGGTTCGATATTCAATTTAGCACAAACAGAAGTAGGCATTATATTAGAGGAAGCTCCAGAATCAATCAAACAATTATGCAGATTTTTATTGTACATCTCATAAGTCAAAAGAAAAGGAGGAGTTTGAGAATTTGACTTTTCTCCAATGAGCACTGTATCAGTAGCATCTACCTTATCTGGTGGCTTACCAGCTCCTCTAGCTGCTTTTGCAACTACACCGCTTGGTAAAGGAGCAATTGGTGTAGCATTTAATTCTTTCAATAGCAACTTTTGCTGGTGTTTTAGTTTGCTGAGTTCATGTATGGAAATGTTGGCTTTGATCTTTTTCATGTCCTCGACAATGTTGTATTCCATAGGATCTGACACTACTAAAGTCTTTGCTGTTGATGTAGGAGGATTAGAAGAGGATGGCTGATTTTGAGTAGGTAATGGAGAAGTTTTCTTTACTGGGGATTTGTCTTTGGTACTTGGAGTTGTAATTTTCTTTTTAGGAAATGTTTGCATTGGTTTCGATATAGATTTACTCATAGTACTTACAGGCATAACTTCTTCACTATCCGAATTAGGGAGAATAAAATCCCACATTCCATTCAATTCAGCTATTTCTTCATTTTCATCTTCCTCATCTGATACTAGAGATGTATCTTCTTCTTCTTCCTCTTCTTCTGATTGTACATTAGAGATTGTATTAGGAGGTTTAGATTCAACTTGGTTTCTTCTAAAATTTCGGAATGGTTTCTTGGTAGAAGTTTTAGCTACTTGTTTTTTAATTTCAACCATTTCATTTGACACGGTTTTAAGTACTTTATGTAAACCTTCCATGTTGTATGGATCTTTGGCCTTCTTCTTTGAATCATCTTTGAAGCTGACTTTCTTTGATTTCCTTTCCTCGATAGCATTTTTCTTTTCTAGAGAAATAATTCGTTTTTCTACTGCAATAGATTATTTCATATTTTCGGCTAATGTAGGCTTTGCAGCTCTGTCTACGAAAATTGCTATGTTTGAGGGTAAGGCAGTTATGTACCATTCAATTCTGACTTGTTCACTAGGCTGTGAATCTGTGTGAATTTTGTTCAAGAGTTTGTTGAATATAGCGTTGAATTCTTTAATGGGTTCCTTGGGTTCTATCTTCAAATTTGAGAGGTAATTGAGTAAAGTTGCTATTGATCGGTCATCTCCAAATTTGGTTAAAAAATGATCTGCAAAAATGGCCCAACTTGTTATGGATCCTGAAGGTAAAGAAAAGTACCATGATCCTGCTACTCCTTGAAGAGTATAAGGGAATAGTCTGACTACAACATCTTCATGTGTGACTCCATTCAAATTTATAGCCAACATAAAATTATTGATATGTTCTTCAGCTTGAATGTTAAGATCTAGACTAAATTTTGGAAGCCATTTTCCAGGATTGTCTGGTAAATCATGTAAAGGTGCAGCCATGTTGACTGCCCCTGGAGTAGCCCATGGTCTAGCCATTATTGGAACAACTATTGGAGGAGTAGTAGAAACTGGTGGTGTTTGAATAGAAGTTGTTGGAATAGATGATGTTGAGATTGATGATGTTTGAGGGGAAGATGATTGAGCAGATGATGTGGAAACAACTGCACTTTGTTGAGTTGTGGTTTTGGAAACAGGTAATTGAATATGAGATGATGAACTTGTATCACTTACTGATTCCGATTGAGTTTTTCTTGTCTTGACTCTACTAGGTAAAGGGAATTCTTTCGGAGAAATACCAAGTTTTTCACTTTGAAGCCTAGTAAGAGGTTTCGAAGAAACAAATTTTGCAGTTACACTACCTTCAGATATTTCAGACTCTTCAATTGATAATGAGAATCCTTTCAATTTATGGATTAAATCTTGTACTTCAGGAGACTCAGGAGATTGCTTGTTTGAATTTTTTGAGATTTTGGTAGTGGGTGTCTGAATATTCTCTACAATTTCTTCTCTAGGATTTTGAATTTCAGAAGAAATTGAAGAAGTTGATGAGGGTGTTTTGCTCTCAGAATGGCTTGTGGATAAAGATTTACTTGCCATTCATAGCTCAGGCCCTCCTTCTAGCGCCAAAAATGTTGAAGCCTAGAAAATCTCTGCTTCAAACATTGGGGAAAACCACTCGGTCAGGACCTTAAGACAGCTCCTTTTCCATTTGGTATGGTGGCTCCGACTGGATTTAAAGGACCAGTTTCCTTATAACTAAATGGATTGGTTTGGATGAGTGGAAATGGGACTAAATTAACTGAAATAAAACTATCTAATTTAAACTAAATACTGATAAAGAAATTCTAACACTAACCCGAGTAATTATATGTGAATACAACTTAAGATTGTTCCAATTTAACAATAACCATGAAAATGTATTATTATTTAAATTGAAATGTGCAGAAACAAATAAAGATAACTATGTTTAAGAAATTAAATAGAGTTGTATTAACATATTGCATTCATCATTGTATACCATCTATATACACTTATGAAAGATAACGTTTCAATTATACTCAGAAATGATATATAAAAAGAAGCGTTGTGAAAACAAATATATATAAATGATAGCAATTTTAAAGCGAATATCATAAGACAAAAGAAATCAACAGTGAACGGATAGAAATACCTTATTCATCTTGAAGACTTTCAAATGAAATCTGATACTCTAATCCAGTAACTCTGATGCAAAATCAAATTCCAAGGTACAGAAATGCAACACTTCAAAGATAATTTCGCATAAAAATCACCAGATGTGATCCTTTTAAAAATATATAAGACAGTGGAGTACAGAAATGTAATCTCCAAGTCAAAAAATATTAAGATCCAGGGCCCTTCTCTAAATGCATGAGAAGGGTTTAAATACTACTTAGCTAAATCTAAAAATAGTCTATTACAAAAATTAAGGATTCGGTTCAATGACCGTCCTTTTCCTAGGCTAAAATACAGTAAAATTAAAACTAAATCTAACTATCTATGAACTTGATCTTTAAACTTGCGGGCATCTAGCATAGTTTTGAGAAGATGTGGTTGAACGACTTCAGAATTCAACTGTCCTGAAAAGACAGAGTCGGCAAGTGTAGGCGCAATCTTCTCTGTAGAATTTATGATACAATTAAGCGCATTGTGCTGACTGTGTGGCTTCACCAAGTACGTCTAGTATGAGTCCCAATTTAATCTTATCAGCTCTTGGATTGATTTTGCTCTTTCTTCTGCCTTTTGCCTCCATTCTGTTTGCAGTTGATGTGCCTGTGGGAGATATCCTGGAACAGTTTCTGAAATCAAATTAGCTTTGTGTAAATTATCATTTACACAATCAGTAAGAGTGTTTGCCGCTGTAGCCGCCTCCTCTGCTGCCTTCTCTGCCCTTCTGATTTGTGCATTCTCCTCTATTGGAGCTTTTTGCTCTGCTATTAATTTTGCAATTTCATCTTGATTTTACTTTGCCATTTTCTCCTTTTTCTTATATCATACTTCAGCCAAGGTAGTTTCTTCTTTATAGATTCGATCTTTCGCAGTAGTTTTTCTTTTTGCCGAACACGCTCTATATATTTTTCTTACTCAGCATTAAGTGCCTTGAATTTGGTCAATGTTTTCTCATTTTTCTTTTCAGTTATTTCAAGTCTCTTCAACTCCCGACTTTTCTTAATAAGAGCTTTATGTTTCCCTGAGAGCTCCTGATCTCCAACAGTTTTTTCAGTAACTTCTAAAAGCTCTATAGGGGGTAATTTGGCAAACTCACATACCCTATCTTGTGGTAGAAACTGTGTCCAATTTCCCACTTGGATATTGAACTTGTGAACAGCGTCTGAAACATCCTTTTTTTGGTACTTTTCGCCTGTGTTTTTTTTTCTTCAATGGTTCATCTCTTTTGGTCCACTCCTTTGTGCATTCCGACAAATTTGCATGTTCCCTGGAAAATTCTTCCATAAATTGCTTATTATAAGTCGCCTGAGGTTCTAACAACTTATACATTAGCCTTAAATCTTCTGTGGTGAATGACTCGATTAGCTCTTGAGATGGAGTTCTGAATTGTCTGTCTGAAATATCAGTGTTGTCTAGCACCCATTTCACCATGTCCGTGTATGGGAGAATTCTCGGCCTTGCCGCTATTCTATGCAGAAATGAGCAAGCCAGTTCTTTGAGGGTTGCTTCAGATGTATTACTAGAACCTGCTGTAGTCGTAACTTTCAATACCACAGGATTTTCTTCTTCCAGCAAATTATACATTCCTTCCCAAGTGGATATACCGACATCCTTATTGCAAGCGGTGTCTGCATACAGTGAAGCCATCTCTCTGTTTTCAGAATTCGAGCTCTTCTCCTTCTTACCCATAGTGTTTAGTGAAAGCTTTGTATAGACGTTTGCTCCTTCGTGCCTGCGTTTTACGAGTTAAATGAGAGTAATGGGATGAGAAAGGTGATGAGACTGTTTTAAATGTGAAGGGCGGATGAAATATATTTTAATGCGTGAAACGACTTTCAATCAAAACAAAATCTCATTTACCATTAATTGTCAATCCAATCATTTAATCTAATCATTAAAGCGCATAACAGATTTGATATATGGGAAGATTGCCTTCGGACAACGCGCCTTTATGAATCTGCGACATTGCGATCTTCGATTTGCTGCGCAATATCGCAATATCGCAATATCGCAAAATGAAACCATCGTAGTTATGTAAAATAGCGCAAAAGCGCAACTTGCGTAATAGCGCAAAAGCGCACATCACAAATCTCGCAAAAGCGCGAAATTGCAAACAGCGCAAAGGATATTTATTTAACTTTTCTGTTTTCTACGCTATGCGATCTGTGACCAATATGTTTATTGTATAGGCTTTTTGGGATCGCATTATCACAAAAGCGCAAAATCGCATTTTAAGTTTTAAAAAGATATATACCATTTTGCGATGGATGCGCTATTTTGTTTAAAGAAAAAATTTATTGTAGTCTATCATAAACTTAAGTGTTTCTTAATGTTATTCTAAGGGATTTTTCTAAGTTTATGGTAGAAAGTTTTATTTGAAAAGGAAAACAAATCCTAGTTGATTTTTTGGATTTTTTAACTAAGGGTCCCCATTTATTTAGTATTATTACTAATATTAAATAAAAAAGGGGGGTTGTTGCTGGTCACAACAATTGACGATTCACTGAAAGAAACAGTTATCTCTAGAAATAATAAAATGAACGCTCTATCTTTAGTAATTAAATATTTTTAAAGATAATGAAAACTATCTTAGGATAATTCAAATAAAATGTAACTATGAAAAAGAAATAAAAATCATTCACAATTTCTTTCTAATTCCTTAAAAATAAAAACATTTTTGGGTTATCTCAAGCTTTGATTGGTGTTAATAATGAAGTAAGTGGATTTCTCGAAGTTTTGGTTTTATAATATACTCTATTTCCATAGGTATTTCCTCTGCTGCCAGCAAACGTTCATAGTCTCGACAGGGTTACCTTTAAACCATTAACCATTCATTGTCCCATCCAACTAAAATTATGACTTTTTAAAAAATAAATTCATAAGACCTATTATCTCATGTTTTTTTCCTTTACTTATTTTTTATTTTAAGAGCCATTGTCCTGGTTTGGTAGCCAGTTAATAACAATGCCATTCACTAGTTATAATTAAACTGAACAAGCTGGCTCGTGATGAGACCCCTTGTCTTATATTTATAAGCCATTACCCTGTTTTGGTATGCAATATTGGTAATGTCAGTTTTATTATTCCTTATGAACATGGTAAGTCGGCTCATAATGAGACCTCTTATCTCTTTAAATTTTCATATAATTTCTTAGAATTACATTCTAAAAAATCACAACTTAAATGGATGGGGTGAAATAGTTTTATCCTTAAGAATCAATGGATGACAATTTTCAGAGTTTTTTTAGTTCCAAAACTTTGAAAAATATTTACTTTTACAGATAACCTTTCTCTGCTCAATAAACTTATGATGATTTACATTCTTCTCAAGTTTTCAAAAGATCATGCAAATGATTGGAATAATTTTTCAAAATTTAACATCTCATTTTAAACTATCCAAAAACTGTGGTCATTACTCTAAAAATTCTTATTTACACAAAATAAATATTTATAATATTCTTCCGAAGAAATTTTCTTAAATAGTAAACAGTCAATTAGAGACTCATTAATAGCCTTTATTTTCAAAAACAAAAACAATCAAAACTCTGCAGAAAGAAATATGTACAGTTTAAGAAGGGGTTACCTCCTTATGAAAAGAATTTCTTCAAGATAAGCCCATTTACAGGAAGAGATTCTCTCTTACCTGTTAGATCTTGGGGTATGAATGTATTTGAGCCTATCTTCTCAACGATCTGAAATGGTCCAAGCCACATTTTCTGAAACTTGGTATGTTTACCTTTTTCTTCGTGTGCTTTATCCCATTTCAGAACAAGATCACCAATTGACAAAAATTTTGAGCCGATAGAACTTGCATCAAAAGAAGATTTTACAAGCTGTTGATGTTTTTCATGAATAATTTTTGCTTTATCCCTATCTTCTTCTAGTTTAAGGATTTGATCATATCTCAATTGAATGGATGAAGAAGGATTTTCTTCAATAAATTGCACTAGGGCTAATGATGGAAGAGTTAAATTTGATGGTATCACAGCTTCTTTTCCATAAACCAAATTAAAAGGTGAGGTCCCTATTGAAGCTTTTTCAGTGATACGATCAGCCCATAATTCAAAAATTAAAGACTTGTGCCAATTCTTTTGATTTTGATCAATGGTCCTTTTAATGATTTTGATAAGGTTTTTGTTAGTGGATTCAGCCAAACCATTAC
>CM076569.1:408170179-408348142 GCA_034641835.2 Pinus albicaulis | reverse complement strand
AGTGTCGCTATTGTGACATTTGAGGAAAGCATTGCTATTGCGACAGTTCAGGTAAAAGTGTCGGAATTGCAACAGTTCGGGAAAAAGTGTCGGAATTACGATGGCGTTGAGCTAGGTGTCGCTATTGCGACGTTTGAGGAAAGCATCGCTATTGTGACAGTATGGGTAAAAGTGTCTCTCTTGCGACAGTTTGGGCTATGTGTCGCTCTTGCGACGTTTGTATGAAAGTAGTGAGTGTTAATGTTTAAGTGTAAAAGTGGTGCAACATTCTAAGTGTTTTTGTATTGACAATTGGCATGGTGAAGTCGAATGTTTTGTGGACAGAAGATGCGTCCAAGCTAAAAACAAAGGTATGCATCCATAGTTTGTATAGGTTTTCTCTTGCAAGATAAAAACAAAGGTATGCATCCATATTTTGTATAGGTTTTCTCTTGCATCTCTATAGATGAAAATTAAAGGGGAAGAAGATAAATTTGTTGCTACTCATTAGGGACAGGCACCAACGTATAATGATTTCAAATAAAAACCTTGCATCCTGCATATGAAACAATAGATTGTTCTAGATTATGGATAGTTCATTGACTCAATTTGCATGTTATCCTATTTTTATCGATTGGAAAAAGCTTGATTATGA
Source organism: Pinus albicaulis (assembly GCA_034641835.2). Taxonomy (NCBI): domain Eukaryota; kingdom Viridiplantae; phylum Streptophyta; class Pinopsida; order Pinales; family Pinaceae; genus Pinus; species Pinus albicaulis. The sequence continues at coordinate 408,347,508 of CM076569.1, read as the reverse complement.
GGTTGACAATGAGCAGGTTCATTATAGTCGAGCTTCGTTGATAGTGGATTGTTTAAAACCTATAGTTTATATTTTAATGATTGCACACGAATTGTTAGTGGCACAATGCGGAAGCATTGATGGTCCTTTTATGGATAATTTTGGATTACTATGCATTATTGGTTTTCAAAGTTTTGTGAAAGGGGTAATCTAGGGTTCTTTCCCAAGCCCATTAATTAGATGCTTTGGGTTCCACAATAAGATTTAATGTGGTTGTTGGAGTTTTCGAGACAAGGTTCCACACTAAATACTTGTTATAGGGAAGTGTTCGGGTCGGGCCGTTTCATTCGAGGGTGCCCGTATCAGTTTTGCTAAGTTGTGACCACTGGGGTCCCTTGTGCACATTCGGGCAGCCCATTTTCAGTTTGCTCCCTTGTGGATCATTTGGTCAGGCGCGTCGTGTCACGTCGTGTGAGGTCGCCCAACCAGGCACGTTCGCGTCGGGTCGGGCCATTTCGTTCGAGGGCGCCTATATCAGTTTTTCTAATTTGTGACCGCCCGGGTGCCTTGTGCACGTTCGAGCAGCCCGCTTTCCATTTTCTCTCTTATGGCATCATTCGGTCGGGTGCGTCGCGTCGTGCCGTGTCAAGTCACCCGACCGAGCTCGTTCAGGTCGAGCCGTTTTGTTTAAGGGCGCCCGTATCAATTTTGTTCAGTTGTGACCACCCGGTTGCCTCGTGCACGTTCGGGTGGCCCGTTTGTCCTTTTCTCCCTTGTGGAATCATGCGTTATCGCCGTGTGAGGTCGCCCGACCGGGCGCATTCGGGTTGGGTCGGGCAGTTTCGTTCGAGGGTGCTCATATCAGTTTTGCTAAGTTGTGACCAGCCGAATGCCTTGTGCACGTTTGGGTGGCCCGTTTTCCGTTTTCTCCCTTGTGGCATCGTTTGGTCAGGCGTGCCGTGTCGCGCCGTGTGAGGTCGCCCGACCAGGCACTTTCAGGTCGGGTCGTTTCGTTCGAGGGCAACCGTATCAATTTTTCTAAGTTGTGACTGCCCGGGTGCCTTGTGCACGTTTGGGTGACCCGTTTTTCATTTGATCCCTTGTGGCCACATCGTTCGGTCGGGCGCACCGTGTCGTGCCGTGTGAGGTCACCCGACCAGGCGTGTTCAGGTCGGGCCATTTCATTCAAGGGCGCTCATATTATTTTTGCTAAGTTGTGACCGCCTGAGTGCCTTGTGCACCGGGTGGCTCGTTTGCTATTTTCTCCCTTGTGGCATCATTCGGTCGGGCGCGCCTTGTGAGGTCGCCCAACCTGGCGCGTTTGGGTCGGGCCGTTTCGTTCGAGGGTGCCCATATCAGTTTTTCTAATTTGTGACCACCCGGGTGTCTTGCACACCTTCGGGTGGTCCGTTTTCCATTTTCTCCCCTGTGACATTGTTCGGTCGATCGCGTTGTGTCGCGCCGTGTGAGGTCGCCCGACTAGGCGCATTCGGGTCGAGTCGTTTCATTGGAGGGCGCCCGTATCAATTTTTCTAAGTTGTGACCGCCCGGGTGCCAGCTTGTGCACGTTCAGGTGGCCTGTTTTTCATTTTCTCCCTTGTGGCATCGTTTGTTCGGGCGCGTCGTGTCGCATCGTGTGAGGTCGCCCGACCGGGTGCGTTCGGGTCAGGTCATTTCGTTCGACGGTGCCCATATTAGTTTTGCTAAGTTGTGAACACCCGAGTGCCTTGTGCACGTTCGGGTGGCCCATTTTCCATTTGCTCCCTTATGGCATCGTTCGGTTGTGCACGCCGTGTGAGGTCGCTCGAATGGGTGTGTTTGGGTCGGGTCGTTTCGTTCGAGGGCACCCGTATCAGTTTTGCTAAGTTGTGATCGCCCGGGTGCCTTGTGCACGTTTGGGTGGCCCATTTTTCATTTGCTCCCTTGTGGCATCATTCGTTTGGGGGCGTCGTGTCGCGCCGTGTGAAGTCGCCCGACCGGGCGCGTTCAGGTCCGGTCGTTTCGTTCAAGGGCGCCCGTATCAGTTTTGCTAAGTTGTGACCACCCGGATGCCTTTTGCACGTTCCGATGGTCCATTTTCCATTTTCTCCCTTGTGGCATCATTTGGTCGGGCGCACCGTGTGAGGTTGCCTGACCGAGCACGTTCGGGTCAGGCCATTTCGTTCGAGGGCGCCCGTATCAGTTTTGCTAATTTGTGACCGTCCGGGTGCCTTGTGCAGGTTCGGGTGGCTTGTTTTTCGTTTGCTCCCTTGTGGCATCATTCATTTGGGTGCGCCGTGTGAGGTCACCCGACCAGGCACGTTCGAGTCGAGCACGCCGTGTGAGGTCGCCCGACCGAGCACGTTCGAGTCGAGTCGGGCCATTTCGTTCAAGGGCACCCGTATCAGTTTTGCTAAGTTATGACCGCCCGAGTGTTGTGTGCACATTCAGGAGGCTCGTTTGTCGTTTGCTCCCTTGTGGCATCGTTCGGTCGAGTGCATCGTGTCGTGCCGTGCAAGGTCGCCTGACCGGGCGCGTTCAGTTCAGGCTAATTTGTTTGAGGGCACCCGTATCAGTTTTGCTAAGTTGTGATCGCCCGGGTGCCTTGTGCACATTCGGGCGGCCCATTTTCTGTTTGATCCCTTGTGGCATAATCGTTCGGTCAGGCGCGTCGCGTCACGCCGTGCGAGGTCACCCGACCAGGCGTGTTTGGGTCGATTTGTTTCGTTCTAGGGCGCCCGTATCAGTTTTGCTAAGTTGTGACCACCTGGGTGCCTTGTGCACGTTCGGGCGGCCCGTTTTCCGTTTTCTCCCTTATGGCATCGTTCGGTTGGGCACGCCATGTCGCGCCATGTGAGGTCGCCCGACCAGGCACGTTCAAGTAAGGTCATTTCATTCGAGGGCGCCTGTATCAGTTTTGCTAAGTTGTGATTTCCTGGGTGTCTTGTGCACCTTCAGGCGACACGTTTGCCATTTGTCATTTCCTCCCCTGTGACATTGTACCCCTAACCCCTTTAACCCTATTTCCCAACCGGCCTAACCCATTTAACCCCCTAAAACCCTAACCCATTTAACCCCCTACCCTAACCATTAACCCCAAAAATCCTTAACTACTAAATCCCCTAACCCCCTAAACCTCTAAACCCCTATAACCCATTTAAACCCCTAAACCCTAAACCTCTAACCCCTTAACCCCTTAACCCATAACCCCTAGCTAAAATCCTTAACTGCTAAATCCCCCAAGCCCCTAAACCTCTAAATGCGCGCCTAATCCATTTAACCCCTAAACCCTAAACCAGCTTTAACCCTTAACCCCTAACCCCTTAAACACTAATTCCCAACCCCAAACCCATTTAACCCCCTAAACCCTTAACCCCTAACCCATTAAACACTCATTCCCAACCCCCAACCCATTTAACCCCCTAAACCCCTAAAACCCTAACCCAATATTTAACCCCCTAAACCCCTAAAACCCTAACCCATTTAACTCCCTAAACCCTAGCCCCATTAACCCATAACGACCCCTAACCCCTAAAATCCTTAACTGCTAAATCCACTAACCTTGTAAACCTCTAAAACCCTAACCCATTTAACCCCCTAAACCCTAGCCCCATTAACCCATAAAGACCCCTAACACCTAAAATCCTTAACTGTTAAATCCACTAACCCCCTAAACCTCTAAAACCCTAACCATTTAACCCCCTAAACCCAAAACATTTAACCCCTAAACCCCTTAACCCCTTGATTTGCTAGGGGCCAGTTACCTTGATATTAACGGTGGTGTATTCATACTCCTTCTGAATAACCAATAAAGAGTTAAGAAAATTGACCAATATGTTCTCAAGTTTTATCTTATCCATCTCTGGGGTAAGCTGCTTTTCGGCTAACTCCACTGCTTTTGATCTAAATTTTTCCGATTGCTTCCTTCTCTCATATGATACCTGAGCCTTTGCCTTTCTCTTCCTTTCTAATTCCGTAATAGTGTCATAGTGATGCCAGCCAACTTCTTTGGAAAGCCTTCTTAGTAGACAATACTTGTGACCTGGATGAAGCCTCAACACTTTCAGAGCATCTGGAATGACCATTCTCTTCTTCCGGTCATATGGTGGGGAAACCCCTTCAAAATCCCTTAGCCTAGAAAGTGTTGTAGCACCACGCTTGGTTTTGTGTGGAATATTCATTCCTCTAATTGTCCAGTAGTCAAATCCTTCTCTTACTTTATTTTCATTTTCCTATACCTAACCAATGAGAGCACAAGAACACCTATTTCTATAAAAGCACCTATAACTTCTCTTACTTTATTGTCATTTTCCCATAACTAACCAATGAGAACACAAGAACATCTATTTATATAAAAGCACCTATAATACTTTTGTGGGTTTCACTAATATCCCTTTAGTTACTATTTGTACAGTAGCCTAGATCCTAAAGTGATTCCTGTACAATGATAATCCACTAGGTTTTTTGTTCAAGGGCGTCGTTTCGTTCGAGGGCACCCGTATCAGTTTTGCTAGAGTGTGACCGCCTGGGTGCCTTGTGCACGTTCGGGCGGCCCATTTGTCGTTTGCTCCCTTGTGGCATCGTTCGCTCGGGCGCGCTATGTCACGCCGTGCGAGGTCACCTGACCAAACGCATTCGGGTCGGGTCGGGTCGTTGAGGGCGTCACGTCGTGTGAGGGCGCTCAACCAAACACGTGACGCAGCACGACCAAGGGCACCTGGGCCAAGCCGTATCGTGCGAGGGCGGCCGTGTCAGATTTGCTAACTTGTGACCACCCTGGTGCCTTGTGCACGTTCAGATGGCCTGTTTTACATTTGCTACCTTGTGCCTCCATGCGGTCGGGCGCGCCGTCTGACGCCGCATGACCAAGGGCGCCCGGGTCGGTCTATTTCGTGCGAGGGTGCCCGTGTCAGATTTTCTAACTTGTGACCGCCCGGGTGCCTTTTGCACGTTCCAATGGCCCATTTTCCATTTGCTACTTGGTGCCTCCATGCGACCGGGCACGCCGTGTCACACCATGTGACGCCGCACTACCAAGGGCGCCCAGGTCGGGCCATTTTGTGCGAGGGCGCTCATGTCAGATTTGCTAACTTGTGACCGCCTGGGTGCCTTGTGCACATTCGAGCGGGCCGTTTTTTTTTTTCTCCCTTGTGGCATCGTTCGGTCGGGCGCGCCATGTCACTTCGTGCAAGGTCGCCCGACTGGGGGCGTTCGGGTCGGGCTGTTTCGTTCGAGGGTGCCCGTATCAGTTTTGCTAAGTTGTGACTACCCGGGTGCCTTGTGCACGTTTGGGTGGCCCATTTTCTATTTTCCGTTCTCCTTGTGCACGTTCGGGTGGCCCGTTTTCCATTTGATCCCTTGTGGCATTCTTCGTTTGGGCGCACCATGTCGCACTGTGTGAGGTCGCCTGACCGGGCGCATTTTGGTCGGGTTGTTTCGTTCGAGGGTGCCCGTATCAGTTTTGCTAAGTTATGACTGCTCAGGTGCCAGCTTGTGCACATTCAGGTGTCCCATTTTCCATTTGATCCCTTGTGGCATCGTTCATTTGGGTGCGCCGTGTCGCGTCATGTGAGGTCGCCCGACCGGGCGCGTTCAAGTTGGGTCGTTTCATTCGAGGGTGCCTATATCAGTTTTGCTAAGTTGTGATCACCGCCCGGGTGCCTTGTGCACATTCAGGTGGACCATTTTCCATTTTCTCCCTTGTGGCATCCTTCATTCGGGCGTGTCGTGTCGCGCCGTGTGAGGTCACCCAACCGAGCGCGTTCAGGTCGGGTCGTTTCGTTCGAGGGCGCCCGTATCAGTTTTGCTAATTTGTGACCGCTCGGGTGCCTTATGCATGTTCGAGTGGCCCATTTTTTTTCTCCCTTGTGGCATCGTTCGTCGGTTCGTTTCGTTCGCGTTATGTGAGGTCACTCGACTAGGCGCGTTCAGGTCAGGTCGTTTTGTTCGAGGGCGCCCGTATCAGTTTTTCTAAGTTGTGACTTCCTTGGTGCCTTGTGCATGTTCAGGCGGCCTGTTTTCTAATTTCTCCCTTGTGGCATCGTTCGGTTGGGCGCGCCGTGTCACGCCGTGTGAGGTGTCACGCCATGTGAGGTCGCCCGACCCGGCGCGTTCGGGTCGGGTCAAGCCGTTTCGTTCGAGGCCGCCCGTATCAGTTTTGCTAAGTTGTGACTGCCCGAGTGCCAGCTTATGCACGTTCTGGTGGCCCGTTTGCCATTTTCTCCCTTGTAGCGTCATTCGATCGGGCGCGCCGTGTGAGGTCGCCCGACCAGGCGCATTTGGGTTGGGTAATTTCGTTCGAGGGCGCTCGGGTGCCTTGTGCACATTTGGGTGCCCCGTTTGCTATTTTCTCCCTTGTGGCATCATTCATTGGTCCGATTTGTGTCGCGCCCTGTGAGGTCGCTAGACCGGGCACGTTCGGGTCGAGTCGTTTTGTTTGAGGGTGCCCGTATCAGTTTTGCTAAGTTGTGACCGCACGGGTGCCTTCTGCATGTTCAGGAAGCCCGTTTGTCATTTTCTCCCTTGTGGCATCGTTCGGTCGGGTGCGCTGTGTCGCGCCGTGTGAGGTCGCCCGATCACCAGTCGCATTCGAGTCGGGTCGGGCCATTTCGTTCGAGGGCACCCGTATCAGTTTTTCTAAGTTGTGACTACCCAGGTGCCTTGTGCACATTCGAGCGGCCCGTTTTCCGTTTTCCATTTTCCCTGTGCACATTTGGGTGGACCTTTTTCCATTTGATCCCTTGTGGCATCGTTCATTTGGGCACGTCATGTCCCGCCGTGTGAGGTCGCCCGACCGGGCGCATTCGGGTCGGGCCGTTTCGTTCGAGGGAGCTCGTATCAGTTTTGCTAAGTTGTGACCGCCTGGGTGCCAACTTTTGCACATTCGGGTGGCTCGTTTGTTGTTTTATCCCTTGTGGCATCGTTCGTTTGGGCGCGCCATGTCGCGCTGTGTGAGGTCGCCCAACTGAGCGCGTTTGGGTCAGGCCGTTTCATTCGAAGGCGCCCGTATCAGTTTTGCTAAGTTGTGATCACCACCCAGGTGCCTTGTCCACGTTTGGGTGGCCTGTTTTCTATTTTCTTCCTTGTGGCATCGTTCATTCGGGCGCGTCGTGTCGCGCCGTGTGAGGTCGCCCGACCGGGCGCGTTCAGGTCGGGTCATTTTGTTCGAGGGCGCTCATATCAGTTTTGCTAAGTTGTGACCGCTCGGGTGCCTTATGCACATTCGGGTGGCCCGTTTGCTGTTTTCTCCCTTGTCGCATTGTTCGTCGATTCGTTTCATGTCGCGCCATGTGAGGTCGCTTGACCGAGCGCGTTCGGGTCGGGTCGTTTTGTTCGAGAGCACCCGTATCAGTTTTGCTAAGTTGTGACTGCCTAGTTGCCTTGTCCACATTGGGGAGGCCCGTTTGTCGATTTCTCCCTTGTGGCATCGTTCGGTCGGGCGCGCCGTGTCGCGCCGTGTGAGGTCGCCCGATTGGGCGCATTCGGGTCGGATCGGGCCATTTCGTTCGAGGCCGCTCGTATCAGTTTTGCTAAGTTGTGACCACCCGGGTGCCAGCTTGTTCACGTTCCGGTGGCCGATTTTCCATTTTCTCCCTTGTGGCATCGTTCGGTTGGGCGCGCCGTGTCGCACCATGTGAGGTCGCTCGACCAGGCGCGTTCGAGTCGGGTCGTTTCATTCAAGGGTGCCCGTATCATTTTTGCTAAGTTGTGACCACCCGAGTGCCTTGTGCATGTTCAGGAAGCCCATTTACCATTTTCTTCCTTGTGGCATCGTTCGCCATGTCGCGCTGTGTGAGGTCGCCGTGTCGCGCTGTGATCGGGTATTTTTGTGTGAGGCCGCCCAAGGAAACACATTCGTACGGGTCGGGTCGAGTCGTGTGATGGCCCCCAATTAGTTGGAAATGAGTTCAAGCTAGGTCAGGTCGGTTCATCCCATGTTGTAATTAAGGGCGCCCAAGGAAACACATTTGGGCGTGTCGGATCGGGTCGGGTCAGGTGGTGCCGTCTGAGGCCGCCCGAGGAAACACATAGTTAGGTAGGTAGGTAGGGTGCCCCTATCTCCCATATCCATATAGAGTAATTTGGTCACATATTCTTTCTTCTATGATACTGGTTCCATCTCTCTCTTAAGTCCTATCTCTTGTCCTTCTTCTCTCTCCCTTTCTCTCCTTATACTCCCTCTCTCTTCCCCAATCTCCCTCTCTCTCTCTCTCTCTCTCTCTCTCTCTCTCTCTCTCTCTCTCTCTCTCTCTCTTTCTACCCTCCAATCCTCTCACTATATCCTTGTTACATTGAGACGAAAAGAACAAGCAACTAATGTACATAAACATAGACCAATGAAACTATCATCTTAACCCCTAACCCCTTAAACACTAATTCCCAACCCCTAACCCATTTAACCCCCTAAACCTCTAAACCCCTAACCCATTTAACCCCTAAACCATTAACCTCTAAACCCTTAAACCCTAACCCATTTAACCCCCTAAACCCCTAGTAAACCCCTAACCCATTTAACCCCCTAAACCGGCCTAAACCTACAAACCCTTAACCCCTAACCCTCTAAACCTTAAACAATTAAACCCTTAACCCTAACCCCTTAAACCCTAATTCCTGACCCCTAACCCATCTAACCCCATAAAACCTAACCCCATTATCCCCTAACTTCTAACCCCTAAAATCCTTAACTGCTAAATCCCCTAACCCCTAAACCCCTAACCCATTTAACCCCCTAAACCCTAAACCTATAACCCCTTAACCCCTAACCCATTTAACCCCCTAAACCATAAACCTCTAAATCCCTAACCCATTTAACCCCTAAACCCTAAACCTCTAAACCCTTAACCACTAACCCTTAAACCCTTAACCCCTAACCCATTTAACCCCCTAAACCCCTAACCCATTTAACCCCCTAAACCCTAAACCTCTAAACCCTTGACCCCTAACCCCTCAAACCCTATTTCCCAACCCTAACCCATTTAACCCTCGTTTTTTGGTTTCTCCCTTATGCCTTCCTTCGGTCGTCCACGCCGTGTTGGACCGTGTCAGGGCGACCGACCAAATCTTTCACACTCCTTAAGTACCTCTTGTGACCGCACGGGTGCCTTGTGCACATTCACCCGGCTAGTTTTATTTTTGCTCCCTTATGCCTTTGTTCGGTCGGGCACGCCATATTGTGAGGGTGCCTGCCCAAACGCATTCAGGTCAGGTCGGGTCATTTCGTTTGAGGGTGGCTGTATCAAATTTGCTAAGTTGTGATCGCACGGGTGCCTTTTGCACGTTCATGCAGCCCGTTTTCCATTTTCTCCCTTGTGCCTTCGTTCGGTCATGCACGCTGTGTCGCGCCATGCCCAAATGCGTTCGATTTGGGTCGTTTCGTTTGAGGGCAGCCGTATCAAATTTTCTAAGTTGTGATCGCATGGGTGCCTTGTGCACGTCTGTGCGGCCCGTTTTTCGTTTACTCCCTTGTGCCTTCGTTCGATCGGGCGCGTCCTGTCGTTTCGTTTGAGGGCGCCCGCCCAAACCCGTTCCCTAATCCCTAATCCCTTAACTACTAACTCATTATTCAACCCCTAACCCCTAAATGAACCTAAATCCCCTAACCCCCAATCCCCTAAGCCCTCCAAATTCGACGAATTAGCTTTGAAGAAGTAATTTTTTTCTGCAATATGGTTTGTAAGTTATTTAAATAGAGGTATCTTCTCTAGAGTTCTTTTTTAGATCCACAATTTCATTTACTCATTTTTGAACAAGGCGTATGACACTCTTCATGTCTAGGGGATTTTTATCTTGAAGCTCATTATCTATACGAGTATTTGTTGCTTCAAGGTTTTCCTAAACCTCTAAACCCCTAACCCATTTAACCCCTAAACCATAAACCTCTAAACCCTTAACCATTAACCCCTAAACCCTTAACCCCTAACCCATTTAACCCCCTAAACCCTAAACATATAACCTCTTAACCCCTAACCCATTAAACCCTAATTCCCAACCCCTAACCCATTTAACCCCCTAAACCGTAAACCTCTAAACCCCTAACCTCTTTAAGAGCCCGCTTTGTAGCCTCCACAGTCTTGAATGTCACAAATGCAAATCCCCTAGATTTTTTGGTATTCTTATCATATGCAACCGAACCTTCTTCTATCTCTCCATATTTGGAAAAAACTTCTAAAATCTTATCATTGGCCGTGTCATATGAAAGACCACCAATGTAAAGTTTCCCTTGAGCCTGATCTGTACTTTGACCAGGACATGTGCTTGCCATGTTTGCTAGATTGCTTACAGTAATCCTCCCATCAATAGTCTTGCTAGGCTCTTTCAATGCCCTTTGAGCAGAATCCATATGCTTAAATGTGACAAAGCCAAATCCTCAATACTTTCCTGATGTCTTATCCATAATAACAACGCCTTCTTCAATCTCCCCATACTGTTCAAATGCATCACATAGGGTCTGTGAATAAGTCTCCCAAGCCAATCCACGCACAAACAGCTTCTGATGAGCCGGGTCCTTGCTTGCAACATCTTTAATTTCTTCTGCAATTGCAAGGTATGAAGACCCTACATTGACCATCAAAGAGATCAATTGCTCTTTGCTCAGTGGCTCCAACAGCGAGTGTAGATCGTCCTTATTTATTATAGAAAATGTATCTAATTTGAATGAGTGAATACATAGATTACTATCATTAAAGAAAAAAAATGTAAATTTCACTTTTAAAGTAATACTTAAAAATAAGGAAAAAATAATACATAAATTATAAAGAAAAAATATTAAAAAAAAAGAGATTAAAACTCCAAATATTTAAAATACAACATAATTTAATAGTGTAAAGTTTAAAACTCCTTTTAATAAAGCATGATGATTTAGTAGGGTAGAAGGATTACTATATGCAAAAATCATTCCATTATTTACTCATATAATTTTAATTTCTTCTCAAAAAGATATGTTTTATTTTTTTTATTGTAAATATTTTTAAACAATCGAAATAAACAAACATTTAATTATTTAGAAATTATTTTAATTATTTAGAAATTATTATAATTATTAAAAAATATATATTTTTAAATTAATTTGAGTGGCCTTAAAAAACACACGTGTTTCATTTCAAAATGTCAAAAATTTTGAAATATCAAAAGTTTTAATTTTCCTCGTTCATTTCCCTCCGGTTGCATGGTTTGTCCAGGGAAGGAGGGAGAATGCGGCCATACTGTACTCGCCGGTTTTGAGGAAGGATGCGGGAGATTTGTGCCTCGAGTCGTGCTCATGGATCTGGCACCATGGATAGTGTGAGGATCTCTGCATTACTCTCAACTCCACAACTCCAGAAACAAGTACTCTTATTCTTCAATACAACAAGAATTTTGGTTGGCGTTTTAGTTTTTTTTTTCAGGATCTTGTCTCATGGGTCTGCTTGTAATTTGTTCTGGTTGTAATTTTTTCTATTGGGACTGCAACCCATTACCAACCCAATCTGATGAAACAAATGCACAGTGGCCTCTGTGGGAGCTTATAAGCCTGATCCACAGGTGTCTTTTCCTTAGATCTGCCTCTCCAGGGAAACAATACCCAACTGCGATCTCAATCTGGGTTTTGATCCCTAGCTGGAACTGGCCGTAACTGTTTTCCAACCAAGGTTAATGTGCCTAGCATTGGAGACTATCCCCTTAGTTCAGGTGTTGCCAATGTCAATCGAACTAGACAGATAATTGAGATGTTTTGACAATTTTTGATCTTTTTGCTCCTTTCATCGCAAAAAATGCCCTACTGCGTTGGCCTTGTACACTGTTGGGCCATTCTGGATGCCTCCTGCAGAAGAGAGTCCAATTCATGAAGCCATTCATTAAAGCTCTTAACCCAGGACCTAATCTCTGACATCTTACTTCCCTTCTAAGTGATTACCAGGAGGTAATGTTGGATCTGCCTGGAGATCGCTTCGATGCTCATTACCAATTCTCTCATAGCCTCCATGCTTAATACCAGTTCTTTTGGAGACTTCAACTCATCCTTGTGGTGAAGTACATTGTTCATGTGATGAAGTGTCTGCTTGATTTTTTTCAATCACTCCCCTCTACAGACAATAGTATATGTAGTCCCCTTCAAACACTCCTTGAAAAATATCCTAATGACGATTCTACTCTCCAGCAATAACAAAACAAAATTCTTCAGAACGACATGGGCACACATTGCGATTAAAACCCAAACTTTCTGCCACTAATGTGGAGGCTTCCTGAAGCTTTTGACACTAAAACTTTGTGCAAGCAAGCCAGCCAACCCTGATATATATAACTGGTCTCGGGGAATATATGGTAGGTTTATTTTCCTGGGATTTTCCTAATATTTCTTTCATTCATGGAATTTTTTTTCGAGAAAAGAGAAACCACCTTCATTTATATGAAGAAGAAGCACAGGAGAAAAAAAATGACCCTGCCCACTGAGATCCTGAAACAGACGTCTTGTACTTGCATCATGAAGATCTAGAAAGTTTGGAAATTTTATTAAACAATCCATATTGGAAATATGGAAATATTGACTTGCCACTGCATAAACAGTTAATATGGAAATCATTTTTGGCTGCATCTGTAAAGAGAGTGCAACAAATTACTTTGAGTCTTCCATTTCATATGGACGTTCCAAATTCTTTGTTTTCCTGCGAATGCCTCACTTTTTTGGAGCTCACGGATTTTGATTTCAAACTACCTTCAGAATTTTTCGGTTTCAGATACCTTAGAACCTGTTTTCTATCAGATGTCTATATTATTGATGATATGCTCGAGCAGCTTGCAGCAAAATACCCTCTTCTTGAAAATTTGAGAGTTGGATCGTGTACTATGGGCCTGAACACTTTGAAAATTTCTTCTCAGAGTCTCAAGTATTTTAATTTTTCGGGAAATCGCCATAAAATCCCACTAACATTAACAGTGAATTGCCCGAAGTTGGTGAATGTTACAATACACAACTCAATGTTGAGTTTGGAGCTAAATTCTTGCGGGGATCTGCATTTTTCCACAACAGTGGAGTATTCACGTGCCTTCGCTCACAGTACTTGGCCATTTTTCCAATCTCGAAGAACTCTCCATGGAAAGCAATTCTTTTGAGGCAACAAGTCCAGCTACAGGAAGCTTGACCCTCCCACTATTGACAAATCTCAAGAAAGTGCATATAAGGGTTTCAGGGTTGGATGAGGAGGAAATTGCTCTGATCGGCTGCCTTTTCAGAAATTCTCCTTCTCTGTAGAGCATTAGGAGCATTATTGAAATGAAATCATGGTCTAGAATGTAAATAACTTCACTTGTTAATGTCAGATGCATTTTTTCAAAAAGCAAAAGCTTGGTTTCAAAATTATCAATAAACCAAGGTGCAACAAGACCCCAATTCTGTTTCAATGTTTTGGTCTGTCTTTCTGTTTGATTTTAGGGCTGGACAGTTAGAGCTGCACAAGCAATTTCACGTGGGAAATTCATTTGTGAATACCTTGGAGAGGTCTTAAATGATCAAGAAGCAAATAAAAGAGGAGAAAGGTAAATTTTTATCTTGTATTAAATTCTGTTTTCCTATTTCTTCATCATAAATGGTTCTCTAACTGAATGCACCTATTGCTTACTACCATTGTTTTTCTTGTTTGTTCTAAATTACTACTATTCAACTATGACAATGAAGGCTGTAGCTACCTATATGATATGGACGCCCATATTGATACAAGTGATTTGACTGATGGTGTACAACAATATGTTATTGATTCTACCAAGTATGGGAATGTTGCATGCTTTATAAATCACAGGTAACACACATCGTTCTGCTTTCTTAGTTGTTTTATAACTTTTAAGAATAAGTTTGCATACTGAACATAATATTCATAAAATCATTTTTTCAGGGGCTGAATGTCACTTCTGTACTGGGTTTTTCTTTCCAGTGGCACCAGATTCTTTTCGCTTCAACCATGGGACTAATATCTTTTATGTTTGTGTATTCTAGTTGCTCGCCAAACCTGGTAAATTACCAAGTATTAATGGAGAGCATGGATTTCCAGCTTGCACATATTGGCCTCTATGCGAGTCGAGATGTATGTGGTTTCTTTTGGAGTTAGTTTTTTTTTTTTGGTGTATGCCTTTATGTGTAAGTTGTGCAATTGGATTGCCTTGAATATCACATCTTCCACCGTTCTTCGTATTTAAATTTTTCTTTTATTTTAATGAAATATAGATTGATTTTTTTCACTATAGCAGCTAAGGAAGTTTCATATTCATTAACTTAAGTTCTGGGTTGATGTCAGATTACTTTTGGGGAAGAGCTAGCTTATGATTATCGTTACAAGCTACTACCTGGCAAGGGATGCCCCTGTAGCTGTGGGGCTAGTAGTTGCCGTGGAAGGTTGTACTAGGGGGTGAGTTTTCAGTTCATCAATCACAGACTCTCTACTGTTTCCTCACATAAATACTATCAATGGAAGTAGGAGAAAAGCTTGTAACGCTTTAGATGGTCAATATGCATATTTGAGTCTATAAAATTAAGGTGAGGTAAGGATCACAAGATCTTACTTTCACATATATGTTGAAGTTCCCCTTCTTATGTGGTATTGAAGCAGAGCCTATGATGTAATCTTCTCATAGTTCAATGGAAGTGAATTATAGTATCGTCAGCCTTTACAGAACCGATTTGTAAAGTGAAAATTCTATACATATTTCTTACAATTAGTTTCCAGAGCTCAGCTCATCGGATAGCATGTCAATGTGGAATAAATAACACAAGGAATTGATAGTGAGATAATGCATTAATTAAATTGACATTGAGGTGACCAATAAGTCACAAACATAGTCAGTTTTTCCTTGTTAAGAAAGCCATGTGTTACTGCTTCCATTATTGATCAAATTCACAGATTTATTCACTAGATCAGTATTCAACTTTCTTTTACAATTATCAAATAAACAAGTATCCATTTTTGAAGCTCAATAGGACAACAAGTCTTCAGATTTATTTCTTTTAGCTCTAGGAGTTATAGAAATACCTTCTCCTTGCTCTTGTAGATTCATTCATGTTGAATGACAACTGAAAAAAGAAAATAACATACATTAAGGGTGAATGTTATCATATAAATATGCATTTTGGTAGTAAGATTTGCTACTTGTTAGGCTATTCTTGTCTCTGCCAAATAAAATGGTTGGTAAACTTAACATTCTATTTGCTTAAAAGCATTGATCGAATTTATTGAGTAGTTTTATCGAAGAGCTTGTTTATAAAGGTTGTCTGAGAATCATATTTGTGAAGATGATATTATTTACACTAAACCAAACATGAAAATGAACCAGTAACTGATGCTCAAAATATGGAGTAATTTTTGGCCTTGGTGTATAAGCATTCATGGCTTTATTCCAAAGCATTCCAGATCTTTTCCGAAAGGTTGCTTTTGTTTTTCTTTCACACATGTTGATTTTTCTCTGTGCATGGATTTGTCCGTGGAATTTTTCTCAAGAGAGTTTTCATTGCCCATTATATTAAGAATAAGAAATTCTGATGGAATCCATGATACTGTTTCATTTTTTTTTTAATTTAACCCTCTGTCGGTCTTGCGACACCTTATAAGTGTCGGTCTTGCAACGGCTTATAAGCGTCGGTCTTGCGACGTTCCTTTAAAAAAAAAAAAAAAAATTTGTCTGTCTTGCAACGTTCCATTTTTTTTTTTAAATTTAAATGTTCGTCGCTATTGTGACACTTCCTCCCGGCATCGGTCTTGCGATGCTTTTGCAAAGCGTCGGTCTTGTGACACTTTTGTAAAGCGTCGGTATTGAGACACTTTGATAAGCGTCGGAAGAGCGACGTTCAAAACGTCGGACCACATATCGTCGGAATTGCGACAGTTTGCAAACGTCGAAAGAACGACAGTTTACAAACATCATAAGAGCGACGTTCAAAATGTCGGACCACATATCATCTGAATTGCGACAGTTTACAAATGTCAGAAGAGCGACGGTTTGGAAAATGTCGGAAGAGCGACGGTTTTTTGGAAACGTTGGAAAAAGTGTCGGTATTGCAACACTTTGGCAAAGCGTCAAAATTGCGACGTAATGGCTAACCATGTTTTGTCCAGCCTCGAACTTTCGCTCTTGCAATGACTATGTGTCGGAATAATGACAAAGTGGCCGTCGGAAATTGGGCCAAATTTTCTAGTGATACACCTCTATTATCGGAAGAAGATGAAGAAGAAGAAATAGCTAAATTACATGGGATGTGGGATTTCATTCTTCCTAATTTAGACAGTGAAAAAGAACAAGAAGCCATGCCAGTAAGTACAAGAAGTAAATCTACGATAGAGCCTATCCAAACAGTTCCAAAGAAGAAAAGTTCAACTTCGAATACTAAAGACAAAACCCCTGTAAAGAAAACTTCCTCTTTTCCTACTCAAAATCAACCATTATCTTCTAATCCTCCTAAAACAACATCTAAGACTCTGGTGGTATCAGATCCTATGGATTATAATATTGTTGAAGACATGAAGAAAACCAGAGCGAATATATCTCTACAAGAACTCATCAAACTTAAATATCAACAGAAGTTGTTATTGAAAGAATTAAATGCAACACCTATTACTCCTCTACCAAGTGGTGTTGTTGCCAAAGCAGCCAAAGGATCAGGTAAGCCACCAGATAAAGTAGATGTTACTGATACTATTCTTATTGGAGAAAGATCAAATTATCAGACACCTCCTTTTCTTTTGACTTATGAAATCTATAATAAGAATTTACAGAACTGTTTGATAGATTCAGGAGCATCATCTAACATAATGCCTACTTCAGTTTTCTCAAAATTAAACATCGAACCCCATAAATCTGCGGTTCATATTGTTCAATTGGATCGGACTAAAGTGCAAGTTTTGGGGGAAATTAATTCAGTCACCATTAGGTTAGCCTCTGATCCCAGGATGGTCTAGAGAATTGATATACTAATTGCAGATATTCCTGAGTTTTATGGATTAATATTGAGCAGGGATTGGTCTGCAAAGCTTAATGGTTACATTACCACTGATTATTCTCACATGTGGATTCCTTACAAAGGGAAACCAAATCAAATCAAGGTTGACTGAGAAAAACACATGATGCATATTGTAACTGAATTTGAACAACCAAATGAACCTGTATCTTTTAATAACAACATTCTCGGAGGTTATTCTGCTAAATCATTTCTTGGAAATTTCACAGCACCGCAATCACATTTTTCTGTAAATACTTTTATTTTGAAAATTGAAAATTTTTCACAAACTGATTCTTCAAGAATTGTTAATGTTTCTGATCAATCTGTAGATAAACCTGTAGATAAATATTTATTTTGGTCTTTGTATTTTGATGGATCAAAATCCAATGATGGTGCAGGAGCAGGATGCATTTTAGTTAATCCAGATGGGGAAAAAACTATGTTATCATGTAGATTAGAATTTGAGTGTACGAATAACACTGCAGAATATGAACCTTAATCCAAGGGCTTTATAAAGCAATAGGATTGAATGTTAAGTATCTGAAAGTGTATGGTGATTCCAAAATTGTTATCAGACAAGTAAGAAACACTATCCATTGTCTTTCAGATCATTTTAAACATTACAAATCTCTTGTGCAAGATCTTACCACTCAATTCTTAGCATTCAAAAAATTTTCTATTCAGAGAACTCACAATTCAGCAGCTAATTTGTTAGCTAATGTTGCTTCCAAGCTCCTCCCAACTAAAGATTATAGTCCAGATAGGTTTTCAGTTGAATTAATATTTAGACCTTCTGTGCCGGATAATGTCACCAATTGGAGAGTATTTTATCATGATGAAGATATCTTAAATTTCTTGACTTCAGAAAAATATTATGATGGCCAAATAATTGATGAAAGTGATCATGATCTTCAAAACACATAAAAAGACAATGAAAATCATATTCCCAAATCTGTTGTCAAACTTGAAGACTTATATGATATCAAAGATAGATTCAAAAAGGTTACTAATGCTAAACTTCAAATTTCTACTTTGAAGTTTGAATTAGTAAATCTTGGTACTGATTCTAAACCACAAATTATTAATTTAGGACTCGAGTTAACATCAGAGGAAAGGTTACCTTTCATCAGACTTCTGAATAAGTACAAAAATGTCTTTGCTTGGAATTATGAGGATTTGAAAACTTATGATACTTCTGTTATCCAACATACTATTCCAATGCTTTCCGATGTAAATCCAGTACAACAGAAGTTAAGAAAAATTCACCCCAATATGGAAGGACAAATCAAGTCAGAATTGAACAAAATTTTGAAGGAGAAAATTATTTTTCCTGTAAGACATTCTAGTTGGGTCTCAAACATGGTTCCTGTAAGGAAGAAGAATGGAGATATCAGAATATGTATTGATTTTAGAAATCTGAATAAGGCATGTCAAAAGGATAACTTCCCATTGCCAACGATGGAACAAATACTTCAAAAGGTAGCTGGTTCTGAACTCATGTCTTTTCTTGATGGTTTTTCAGGCTATAACCAAATATTGGTACATCCAGATGATAGGCTAAAAACTACTTTCAGAACCAAATGGGGAACTTATGCCTACCAAAAGATTCCTTTTGGTCTGATAAATGTAGGAGCTACTTTCGAGAGAGCCATGGATATAGCATTCAAGGGTTTGATTAATAGATCAGTTGTTATTTATCTTGAAGACATAACCGTATTTTCAAAGAAAAGAGCTAATCATCTGCATGATTTGAAACAGATATTTGAACGATGTAGAAGATTTGGCATTTCTCTAAATCCAAAGAAATCCTTCTTTGCTCTCAGTGAAGGAAAACTCCTAGGATTTTTTGCGTCTAAATATGGCATATATATTGATCCTGATAGAGTAAAAGAAATTTCTGATATTTATTTACCACATAACAAGAAATCCATGCAATCCTTTTTGGGACAGATCAATTTTGTCAAAAGATTTATTCCTGATTTTTCTCAAATAGTTTTACCTTTGCAGAATATGATTAAGAAAAATTCAGTCTTCAAATGGTTACATAAAGAAAAAGAAGCCTTTGATTTAATCAAATAGGCAATCATTAATGCACCTACATTGAATACTCCTGATTTTTATAAACATTTTATTCTGTATACTTTGGCTACTGAAACATCCTATGATGTTGTTTTAACACAACCTAATGATCAACAACAAGAAGCACCAATCTCTTTCTTTAGCTCAAATCTACAACGAGACGAACTCAACTACTCTGATGTAGAAAAACAAGTGTTTGCTGTATTTAAATCAATCAAACATTTTAGACCCTTTCTCCTAAAAACACAAACACAGATTATTGTCCCATTCTCTGCAGTGAGACAATTTTTAATACAAAAGGAAGTAGGAGAAAAGAGAGCTAATTGGGTAACAACTCTACAAGAGTATGATATTGATATTAAGCCAGCTAAAATTGTTAGAGGACAAGGTTTTTGCAGATTGTTAGCTGGAGCTTCCAGTATACCAGAGCATCAAGATCATGATAATATTGTTCAAGTAAATCAGATAAGTATTATAGATTTTGAATCTCAATATGTTGATCTTATCTTTTACTTAAAAAATGGGTATGCTCCTTCTAATATCAAATATAAGAACAAGCGTACTTTAATATTAAAATATAAACACTTTGAAATCATTGATGATGTGTTATTCAGAAGAAATTATGATTCAATTTTATTAAGATGTCTTGAAAAATCTGAAGCACACAAAGTGTTGCAGGAATTACATGATGGACCAGTAGGTGGACATTTTGGAGGTGATACCACAACTCACAAAATAATCCATGTTGGTTACTATTGGCCTACCTTGTTCAGATATGCACATGATTATGTAAGGAAATGTGAGTTTTGTCAAACTTCTAGTGGAAGACAAAGGAAACCGGCCTTTCCTTTACAACTAGTAAAAATTGAGCAACCATTTGAACAATGGGGGCTTGATATTATTGGAGAAATAGTACCACACTCTTCCAAACAACACAGATACATCCTTACATCAATGAATTACTTCACAAAGTGGGTAGAAGCAGTTCCTTTAAAGGTAGCCAATTCTGATGCAATCATTGAATTCATTGATCAATTCATCATTACCAGGTTTGGTGTACCTAACGCTCTTGTTTTTTATAATGCATCTTATTTTTATGGAAATAGTATAATGGAATTTTCAATTAAAAGAGGTTTCAAATTAAAATATTCAGCAAATTATTATCCACAAGGTAATGGTTTAGCTGAATCTACTAATTAAAATCTCATCAAAATCATAAAAAAGACCATTGATCAGAATCAAAAGAATTGGCATAAGTATTTAATTTTTTCACTATGGGCTGGTCGTATTACTCATAAAGCTTCAATAGGTACTTCACCTTTTAATCTAGTTTATGGAAAAGAAGCTGTGATACCATCAAATCTAGTTCTTCCATCATTAGCCCTAGTTCAATTTATTGAAGAGAATCCTTCATCATCTATTCAGTTGAGATTTAATCAAATTCTTAAGTTAGAAGAAGATAGAGAGAAAGAAAAAAGCATTCATGCTAAACACCAACAGCTTGTAAAATATTCTTTTGATTCAAGTTCCACAGGATCCAAAACTTTGCAAATTGGTGATCTTGTTCTGAAATGGGACAAAGCACATGAAGATAAGGATAAGCATACCAAATTTCAAAAAATGTGGCTTGGACCATTTCAGATTGCTAAAAAGATAAGCTCATCAACGTTCATATTGCAAGACTTATCATGAAAGAGAGAATCTCTTCCTGTGAATGGACTTGTTTTGAAAAAATTCTTTTCTTAAGGAGGTAACCCCTTCTTACCTGTACATATTCCTTTCTAAAATTTTGTTTATTTTGTAAATAAGGTTGTTAATAGTCTTTAATTGGCTTTTTACTATTTGAAAACATCTTCAAGAAAATATTATAAATACTTATTTTATGTAAATAATAATTTTTAAGGAAATGATTACAATTTTTAGGTAGTTAAAAATAAAATATTAAACTTTGAAAATTTGTTTAAAACATTTGCAAAATCTTTTGAAACCTTGAAAAAATTGTAAATCATTATAAGTTTATTGAGCAGAGAAAGGTTATCCATAAAAAGTAAAGACTTTTTCAAGCTTTGGCATTCAAAACTCTAAAATTGTCATCCATTGATTCTTAAGGAGAAAAATCAGTTCACCCCATCCATTAAGGTTGTGATTTTTTAGAATGTAATTCTAAGAAATTATATGTCAAAATTAAGAGATAAGAGGTCTCATCACGAGCCTGCTTACCATGATCATAAGAAGTAATAAAACTGACATTACCAACACTGCATACCAAAACAGGGTAATGGCTTATAATTATAAGACAAGGGGTCTCATCACGAGCCAGCGTGTTCAGTTTAATTACAACTAGTGAATGGAATTGTTATTAACTGGCTACCAAACTAGAACAATGGCTTTTAAATTAAAAAAAATAAATAAAAGAGAAAAACACAAGATAATATGTCTTATGAATTTATCTTTTAAAGATTCATGATCTTAGTTGGATGGGACAATGAATGGTTGATGGTTAAAAGGTAACCCTGTCGAGACTATAAATGTTTGCGAGTAGCAGAGGCACTGCCTATGACAATAGAGTATATTACAAAAGCTAAAATTGGAAATGCCCCTTACTTTATTATTATCAACCAATCAAGGCTTGAGAAAACCCAAAAATGTTTTTATTTTTGAGGAATTAGAAAGAAATTGTAAGTGATTTTTATTCTTTTTCAAATTTAGATTTTATTTAGATTTCTCTAAGATAGTTTTCATTATATTTAAAAAATTTTACTTACTAAAAATATAGTGTTCATTTTATTTTTTCAGAGATAACTATTTCTTCCAGTGAATCGCCAATTGTTGTACGGTACAACAACCCTCCCCGTTTCAAAATTTTAGAACAAATTTTATTTTAGAAATAGGTCCCCTTTATTTTTGATAGAAATAAAAGATTTTGAAAAAATCTGATTATTCTAAAATAAAACAATAAAAATATTCATTTTTTAAAAGTCATACATCGCATATCGCATATATCAAATGCAAATGAACAAAAGTCACATTGATTTTTTCCGATCCTATTAAACTTAAGTCTTATATCGCATCAGTACAAAGAATAAAAGTATTCATGTTAAAAAGTCCGATGCGATGAAGTAAATCGCAAATCAGTAGGGTCTTAAGGTGTCACATTCGTTTTTTCAAAACTCCGATGTGACGTAACTAATCGCAATCGCAATTCGAAAAAATTTATCCTTCATTCGGTCTATTTCATAAACTCTGATGCGATACGATTTATCACAATCACACTTCAAAGAAGCAACATCACATTTACTTGTTTTATAAAATCCCGATGCAATGGACCCCACCATCATCACAATCGCAAATCGGCGGAAAATATGAGATGTCATTTGATTTCCTTTCGAAACCTCCGATGCGATGGACCCCACCATCATCGCAATCACAAATCGGCAAAAATCATGTACAACTTAATTCCTTTGGAAATATCTGATGCGATATGCCATCATCGCAATCGCAAATCGGGGGAAAATATGAGATGTCATTTGATTTCCTTTCGAAACCTCCGATGTGATGGATACTTAGTCTTTGTTTATCGTCATTTTCATTGTGCATATATTATTTATTAATCACAATTGGAAAATTCAAAGGGAAAGTTTTACATTAACAATTTAATATCGCCGATCTCCGATTGTACGATCATCATTAATTATAAAATCAAACGAATTATGTTGATCGATTCTAATATGAATGTGTGAATCTGACTGTCATGAAGGACATTTAAGTCTAATACAGAGTTAATCAATTTTGATCATTAATAAAAATCTTTCCGCATAGGTTGTTTTCATTGCTTCATTTCTTCCCACGTCTGAAAGGTTTCTTCTCATTTGTAGAGAAATAGAACATCAAACCCATTCGTTCACCGAACTAGTGAAACAATACCAGACGAGAAGATGTCTAAGAAATTTTAAAAAGAAAGAACCGTTGTCGCTTCAAAGGCCGCTACCACTACCACAATGCCAAAAGAAAAACCAGCTAAAATCAAGTTGGTTACAGATACTACATGCCAGGGTCTTGGGAAGCTTTCATGAGAAGATGTTTATAATTTGCTTGAAGCAGAAAAACCTACAGTTACAGTGGTAAAGGCAACAGTACCAAATGAAGACTCAGATTCTGATGCTGAAAGTCCTCTAAAAGAACTTGCAAATTCTTTTTTGCATAGAATTGCAGCTCAGGCGAATATGTTCTGATATTATGATATAATACAATGGGTGATAGAAAATACCACCATCACAAACAGAACATTTGTCTCAGCTGCGGGAACAAGTTTTGGGTCTTTTAGAGTGGAAGATATCAAAGCGATGTACCATCTGCCAAATCCTCAAAAGGTCTACAACAAAGCTTTCATAGCAGATTTCACCGCAAGCAATGAAATTGAGTCAGACCCAATTAAAGAATGGAGACGAGCTCCAGAAAAGCATAAGCATGAGACTTCAGGTATGTACTCGGCAGAGTCTCTTGCATCCCCATATTTCTATGCTGCTGCGATGATGTGTAGGTTGTTCAAGAATGATAATTCTGCAAGATTTTCAATTTAGATGGTAGCCCTAATTCATGCTGCTATAAATTCTGAAATTATGGACTGGTCAGTTATTCTTTCTGATAAGATGGAGAATATAATTCTGGACTACAGAAAGAATAAAAATAGTGTGAATACTCCCCCATTTCATTTATGTGCCTGTATCTTAGATGCTTTGTGTTTTAATTCCGAATTTCCTATTCTGGGTTGGAAATGGACTCCACATGAACCTGTTCTAATTCACATTTACCATACACTCTTGTGGAAGGTTCATTTCAAGGATCATGTATATAGAATTTGCCATGGCTTTATGTTACCCATTTACCAGATCATTTTTAATCAATTTCCTCCTCGGCTCTCTGAAAAACCAAAGCTTGATATATCCCTAATCGGCAATTGGTTTGGAGAGGAAAAGTTTACCTATATTAGAATTTTTGGAAGCATTGTTGAACCCCATATCTTGCCCTTTTATGTTCCTGATAAAATTTTAGCTCAAGAAATATTTTATCAGTTGACAGAAAGAGGAATGTCTAGGTCTTTAAAGAATTCCAAAAAATTGATGTGGCTAACCTTCCCTTTCCATTGTGGAACCTATACCCTGAATGATTTTAAGTATGCTGAAAAGGAAGTCCTTAAAATAAGAGATCTTAAGCTTGCATCTGTCCCAGGCAGGCAATATGATCCAAATAAATTAGCTTTTGATTTCACAACTCAGATTCAAATTGCTAGGTTTGAGCATGAACCTGATGAATTTGATGATTTATTTTTTTCAATTGAGAAATTTTCCCAAGTTTATGACTTTGCTAAATCTAAGTTTCAACAAGAAGATATGAATAAATTCATGCAATTTAGAAGTCAGATATTGCTGAAAGTTCCTCTTGACCAGCTAAGGATTCCTTTACAAGAAAATTAAAGTATGGAAATAGAACAGAAGAAAAAGGAAGATACAGCTAACAATGCGGGAAAAGATCTACTAGAAAAATTGATGTGCAAACAGAAAAGGAGAATACAAGTAGCAAGGCTAATGTCCAGACTGATAAAGAAGATACAGGTAATAAGCCAGATGATCAGCTTGAAAGAGAAGAAACCATGGAAAAAGTGGTGATTTCTGCTGAAATTATTGTTACTTCCCATTTGCTAAGTCAATATGAAAAATTCGCTCAGAAAATAGGGGAACAAAATAATCCTCAAGTTGACAATCTGATTGATCAGGATATGGAGTTCATTCCTGAACATCCATCAGAATAAATTGTGTTGAGAGTTGAAGACATTCCTCCTCTGGATATTTTTTACAGTCCTAAGCATAGGGTTGTTTTCAGAAAACAAAGAAGAGAAGAAAGGTAGATCAAGGACCATCTGCAACTTCACAAGTTGAGTTAATGAATGTTGTATGGAAGAATACTGAGGTAAATCCTTCAGAGGATCTTACCAAATTATCACAATATGCAGGTGCCTATAGTGTAGCCACTATAGATAAAGCTGTTGAAGTCAATCAAATGATAAAACAAAAATACTTACAGATAGCATTGCTAGAAGAGAAAACAATAGGTGATCAACAAAGAATATTGCAGTTGGAGAAGTAGTTAGAAGAATAAATACTCAAAGCCAAACAATTGGAAGAACAAATAAGTATTGAAAAGAAGAAGCTTGATCGGCAAGCCTTGAATAAACAACAACAGTTGTCTCAAGAGGTGTCCAAACTACAGACCCTGCTACAAAATGAGAAAACTGCCAAAGCATAGCAAGAAAAAATATTTCAAGCAATATTGGATAAATTTAAAGATTATCCTAAAATAGACAAATTTAGAAGAGAAGCTCTGCAAACAAGTAAACTATTGTCTCAGCAGTTGGATGATCTGTGTTCAAAAATTGCACAAGTTGAACCTTTATGTGAAATAACATCTTCCCTTATTGATGAATCAGTCAGTACCATAATTGAATTTGAGAATGAAGATGATAAGATTTCAGAGTTTATTTCATGGCAGGACTCAGAACAAGGAAAGAAAGCAAATCTTCCCAGGATCGAAGAAAGGCATAAGGAAATTTTGTTTGTTGAATGGGATACACAGTTAATTAAAGAAGAACGTGCTACATCAAGGGCTAGAGCCATAATGAACAATCTGACACAATTAGTAAATGATAGCTTATATGCTACTAATTTGATTTCAGATTGTACTCCAGGTAAATTACCAAGGATGAAAGAGACTGATGCCAGATGGAAGCATGCAATAATCAACAGGAATCAAAAGATCAGCAAAATACAGGAAATTACATGGGATGTCCTATGGACATATTTGATCAAACCACAAAGTCAGCAGATGGAAATCAAATGCCTTTCTAATGCCATAAATTGCATCATTCCAGAGCTATCCGATGCCACATACACTAGTCAGTTGCATTTGAGGCTGATTCATCCAACGGAAGTTAAAGATATGCTTAAAATCTGCCACCTCAGCACATTGAATATAGAAGAAATTCAGTGAATCTATTTTATTTGATATCGCAAGTCTTTTCCAGGATCTCTGATGATAGTTTCTAGCATAAGTTATAGATAATCTGTTTTTTTAATTTCCTATTTAAACCCCTTTCATGCATTTAGAAAGGGGTCCTGAATTTGTAATATTTTGGCTTGGATCATACATTTCTATACTCCATTGAATATTTTATTTTTATAAAGGATCACATCCTATGATTTATGGTGAATTATCTTTAAGAGTTGCATTTCTATACCTTGGAGGTTGTTCTAAGTTAAAGCACAGGATATGGATATCGAATTGCATCAAGAAAATATCTAAATGAATCTGGTATTTCTATCGATTTACTGTTATTTCATTTATGTTATGAAGTATTCTCTTTGAAATTTGCTAGCATTTATATATGCTTGTTTTCTCAAAATATTTCTTTATCATATCATTTATGAAGATATAGAAATATTCATTTATCATAGTATGTGCAAATGATATATATAGAATTATGAATGCAATGTGTTATTCTAACTCTGTTTAATTTCCTAAACAGAGTTATCATTATATGATACTACATCTTTTTGTTGAATAATAATACATTTTCATGTTTATTTGTTTAATTGAAACCATATTTAAAGTCGTATTCATACTTACTACCTGGGTTAGTTTTAGAATTATTTGTAAGTTATAGATTAAGTTAGATAGATTAATTTAGTTAGTTAGTTCCATTTATCCATTTACATAAACACTCCATTACCAATACATTCATTATTAGGAAACTAGTCCTATAAATCCAGTCGGAGCCACCACTCCAAACGGAAAAGGAGTTGTCCTAAGGTCCGGACCGGGTGGTTTTCCTCCAATTTTTGAAGCATCGATTTTTGAGGCATCAACAGGACTATGGACATGATCCATATCATAATAATTTATGTGATATAGTGATTTATGTTTATGATTTAATATTTGATGTTTATGAAGACATTTGGTATGTTTATATTGACTTATATTGATAAAAGTTTTCAAGGTTTTGAAGGCATTGATAAGTGCTAACTAGATGACCCACCTATGGGTAGTGGGGTCGTAGGTGAAGGAGACTGAATATCTTTTGAGGGGAATGATCAACATCTTCAGTCATACCTACTAGCACTCTAACTATGGATTAGGATGAAGTATATGTGTATTTTTCCTTGGAATTGCACGATGTTGTGAGTGTTAGACCATGGATATGGTTGCTCACAAGGAATTACTAAGGGGCATGCATCAAGGGGAGCCTTAATACCAATTACGAAAAAAATATGAACAAGGGTGACAAGGTGGCTATTGCTTCAATTCTGCCAGTATTTCATTTCCCTACTCAGATCACAAGTGTTTGAAGGGGAACTCATGGAACCCTTGGAATATGAGGCTCTTGAAGGGTATGAGAGTCGACACTCTTTGCACTAGGTGGAGGATAAGGAAATATTGAATCATAGGTGTTTGAAGGGAAACATGTTACACCAATGGAACATGAGGTTATTGAAAGGCATGAGAGTTGGACCCACTGGCACCAGATGGAGGGTAATGAAATATATTGATTGAGCTTAATTAATAAGATTCTTAAGGATTTATATGTTATGAAAGATAAAGGTGAAAATAAACTAAGTTATTTTAGTATCAATTTAGTCTGAAGTTAATCAATGGTAGCGTTAAAAAGTAAACTTAATGAGAAAGAATAAGAAAAGAAATAAATAGCTTCACCAATGTTAGTAAACTAATACTTAAAAGGGGGTTTAGTGTAATTTAGAGCTAAGTAGGTATGTCTGTGTGTAGAACACACACACAGAGGGGGGGGGGGGGGTGTTAGCTTAAAACTGAATGGATGTAAATTGAATTATTTTAATTAATAAATAAAATGAATTAGCATCAAGAGAACCTAAGCTAATTGAGGCACATTCTACATCCCGGTATGACCCCATTCTACAGCGCACCCGCCCGGTATGACCCCATTCTACAGTGCACCCGATGTGTAAGTATGTCGGAAGCCAAAATAAAAACTATTTTTTTTGAATAAAATATGAATAATGTTGGCTTTAAAAATAATTTACATAACCATATAAATAAACAATTTAAAATAAAATTAAAATATAAAGAGTTTTACGAACACTCAAAAAGGAGATATGGTAAATAAATAAAAATATAAATAAACCAGAGGTATGGTAAGTAAATAAACTATTTTTATACTTACTCAGCATGTATGGTAAATAAATATAAATATAAATAAACTAGAGGTATGGTAAATAAATAAAACCTCTTTTTATTTTTACTCCATAAAGCTTTTTATATTTACAAAAACTCAAAAATAAGTTCTATTTAGGTGAAAACTATGGGCCAAATACCATGGGCCAAATTATTATTAATACCATGGGCCGAATACCATGGACCAAATACCATGGACCAAATTAATAATAATACCATGCAAAAAAAACATTATCAACCCTAACATCAATATTAAAATTTTAATATTAATATTATTATTGTTATTATAATATTAAAATTATTAAATTTAATAACTTTATATTAATACTATATATATAAACTCTAGATATATATGGGAGGGAAGAACAAAGACATACGATAGAGTTGGTGAAATAGAGGGAGTGACAAGGGAGAGGTTGAGATAAACTGAAGGAGAGCGGAGAGGAGGAATGAAGAGAGAGAGAGAGGGAGAGGAGTGAGAGAGGTAGAGAAGGGTAAGAGATGGGAGGGAGACATAAAGATGGAGGTGGGAGAGATAGAGAATGAGAGAGGGAGGGAGAAGGAGAAAGGATTTGAGGGTAGAGAGAGAGAGAGAGAGGGAGAGAGACGAAGGATGAGAGGAGGAGAGAGGGAGGGATAGACAGAAAAAGTTGGAGGGGGAGATAAGAAGAAAGACAGAGAGTGATAAGTGGAGTGAGAGGGAGTGACAAGGGAGAGATGGAGAGAGAGAGTGTGTGTTTAGGGGTGAGATAAAGAGACATAGAAGGAGTGATGGAGATAAGGGGGGAGAGAAGGAGAGAGAAGAAGAAAAATAGGGATATAGTAATAGATTTGGAGAGAGATATAGAGTGATGGGGGAAGAGAGATGATTTGAGGGCAGAGAGAGAGAGAGCGGGGGGAGGGGGGTGAATATAGAGGGAGGGAGGCGATAAAGGGAGAGAGAGGAAGGGCGAGAGAGAGTACTTGAGAGAGAGGAAGAGAGTGATGGGGGAATATAGAGGATTTTAGTGGAAAGAGTGAGTGATGGGGGAAGAGAGAGGGAGGTAGGAGAGAAAGGGAGAGAGAGAGGAAGGAAAAGAGAGGGGACTTGAGAAAGAGGAGTAGAGAGGGAGGGATAGAGATATGGAATTGTAAGGGGGGAGAGGGAGGGATTGAGAGATGGAGCTGAATTGGGAGAGACTGGGGGATAGAGAGATAGAGTTGGAGGGGGATATAGGGATGGATAGAGAGATGGAGTTGGATGAGGAGAGAGGGAGGGAAGAAGAAATACATAGAGACTAACAAGTGAAGAGAGTGAGGGAGTGACAAGGGAGAGATGGAGAGAGAGTGTGTATGTTTAGGGGTGAGGTAAAGAAACAAATAATAAGGGATTGAGAGAATGGGGGAGAGAAGGAGAGAGAGAGACATATAGTTACAAAGTTAGAAGGTGAAGAGAGAGAGACTGAGAGAGAGAGAGGTGGGAGATAAAGGAAGAGAAAGAGTGGATAGAGGTAGGGAAAGAGAGATGGAGATGGAGGGGGAGAGAGAGGGAGGTAAGAAGAAATACATAGAAAGTAAAATTTGGAGAGAGAGAGAGAGAGGAGTGATTAGGAAGATGGAGGGAGAGCAAGAGAGGATAACAGGAGGGAAGAGAGATAGAAATGGGGGAGAGGAAGGGAAGGGAAAGAGAGAGAGAGAGCGAGGGAGAACAGGAGGGAGTGATAGATAGATATATTGGACAAAGAGAGTGTATGTTTTGGGGTTGATATATAGAGACAAAGGGAGATAGATATATAGATGGAAGGTGAAGAGAAAGAAGAGATAGATGGAGACAGGGAGGGAGGGACAAAGAGATTGATAAATATGGAGTGAGAGTGTTTGTGTGTTTGTGGGGGTGAGATAAAGAGACAAAGAAGGAGAGATGGAGGGACATATAGATATATATCGAGGGGGGGAGAGGGAAGAATATTTCTTACAATAGATGCATTGATTTAAGTGTAGATGGTGATTTCTAATCCTATTCGATTGGTTGCACTAGATGCATTTATTTTAGTGTATATTTTGATTTCTAATGATATTTGATTATTTGCACTAGATGCATTAATTTCAATGTAGATGATTTCTAATATATTTTATTGCTTGCACTAAATTCATTTATTTCAGTGTAGATGGTCATTTATAATCTTATTTGATTTCTTGCACTAGATGCATTAATTTAATTGTAGATGTTGACTTATAATTATATTTGATTTCTTAGACTATATGCCTTTATTTCAATATAAATGATTTCTAATCCTATTCGATTTCTTGCACTAAATGCATTGATTTCAGTGTAGATGGTGATTTATAATCCTACTTGATTTCTTGCACTAGATGCACTTATTTTAGTGTATATTTTGGTTTCTAATCCTATTTTCTTACTTTCATTAGATGCATTGATTTGAGTGTAGATGTTGATTTCTAATCCTATTTGATTACTTGCATTAGATGCATTGACTTCTCTGTAGATTTTATTTTCTAATATTATTTGATTTCTTGCATTAGATGCATTTATTTCATTGTATATGTTGATTTTTTATTTGATATAATTGCATGTATGATGGTACATTACTTTTCAAGTCATTGGATTAATAGTGTTCATTGATTTCGGTGTAAGCGCAAAAAATTATTGACAATGTAGAACGATTTTTGTGTTATAACAATTAAACCTAATAATATTGGAGAGCAAGAGAGACAAGGTATGGTGTTTACTACAAGAGTTCAAGCTAAATATTTAAATGGTTTATGATTTATGATTTTTACTTTCTTTTTAATATAATCGATATGGAAAGATGACAAAACTAATAAGGGTGATAATAAGAATAGAAGAAGAAAATAGTTTAAGATTGATCACAATAAATGCTATTTGTAATTGATTACATTCTAATTATTCACATTCTATCATTCAATATTATTACATTGTCACTTTGCATTCAAAATTTTATTCGATAATTTTCCATTATTAAAGTTATTCTACAATATTTATCATCTCAACAAATTGAGGTAACTAAGAAAATTTTAAATTAAAATGACTTGATAAATCTCAAACATATTTAGCATATTTAAAATGGTTATATTAAAATTAGATGTATTTACATATTATTGATAAAATTAATCATATGTTTCTCATATTATTTATATTTCAAGGTAATACTAATCGAAATTAGTCTAGATTCATTCAATTTGATTCATCGTCACTTATAGACTAACGCTTTATAAACCTTCAAGTTTTGCACTCAAAAAAGAGGTTTGCACCTCTAGATATTTGATCCCTCTCGGCGCTTGATAGATCCGTAGTTAAGATGGATCTAGGCAGGTAACTTTCTAAAAATAATTAAGGGAAAAGCGGCATAGGGAACAATTAGAAGTAGATTTAGGGCATAGGGAACAATTAGGAGTAAATTTAGGAACATGTGATGGTTGGGTGAGATAAAATCATATTTTAATAAAATAATGGGAATTTGTAGGAGAGACAAATAGTGGATATGACATGTATTTTGGTGAATAATCAAATTTATGTAATTAAACAATTAATTATTTTTGTATGTGAAAACAAGATTCACACCTAATCCTCGCCTAAAAGACTAAATTAAACACATTATTATTAAGGGGACGAGGAGCTTTCTAGGTTTTGAGCTCCCCATTGTTAGATGAGTGTCGTAATGGCATTCCATGTATTCTTGTGAGAACTTATGATATTGTGATATTTTAATTACGAAATAGTGATCTTGAGTACATGTTGGATAATGTAGTAGATAGGAACTTTTTGATAAGGGGATATTAGGGATGTGACCCAATTCCTATCAGTGAAAAAATTTATCTTCACCTTCCTATAACTCCATTGTAGCTTTGGGGGCCAAAGGTAAGAAGAGTACCTTGGAATTTCTTGGGTGAAAAACCAAGTAGGTCACCAAGTTTGGTCTAGTGCATTGGAATTCACTAAAGAATTGGTCATTGGAGCTACTTCAAGCTAGGAGTGAGCATTGTCACCAACCTACATTGAATATTTTACACTCCCTAGGGTGAATGATACTTTAAATTGATTGAATAACTTAAACATGATTCTACCTTCAATGGATATAGTTTAAAGATGGACATTCATGTATAATCTCAAAATGTTATTGTAAAATGTTTAGGTTATAAATTCTTGGTCACATGTAAATGGATGGAAGGAAGTATATTAAAAGTTGTTTACTATAAATTCATATTATTGTTAATGTTAGTCTATAATTTCTTGATTATATGTAATTAATAGGAATTTTTATATTGAAATTTTTTTACATAAAATAATTTAACATATTTAGAAGAAAAAATAGGGGTGAAAATTTGGGGCTATAAACTATGGATGCTACACTAAATACATGGTAGCCATTGATGTGAGAAATGGAGCAATATGGTTATAGAGAATTTTTCCAGGTATTGGGTTGGTACAACAAAAATTGAGGCAATTAGAGTGCAATCTTCGTAGTAAATAATTTTTTTTTCATTCTAAGAAAAAAAATATTGATGTTCAGTATCACATTATGAGGGACATTGTTGAAGACAAGAAGATGTTAATAGTGAAGTTGACCACCTTGAAGAATGATACATATTTGGTAGTAAATTCTATGACCATTAAAAATATTTCTTCATGCAAAGAAACAGTGATAATTGCTACCCTAGATCATTGATCAAGAAATTCTATGGCCCCTGATATGCGAATAAAACAAAAAGTGGGATAATGTTCGACATGTTTCATATTCTTTGCACATAATGTAGTGGGTTTGGAGATTACAAAGGAGGTTGCACATGGCTTACCAATAGAAAATCATCAATAGGGTTTTATGGTTTTTTGGGTTATGGTTTTATCCTTTCGGTTGTTTCAATGCACACAATTTTATGATTTGTGATAACGTAATTCAGGCTAAGGAATTACGATTGTAGTCTAACCTGGAGTTAATGCATTGGGAGCTTGTATTGTAATTAAAATTTTCAAACCCTGGATGCGGGTGACATGCTCTAATCATCTGAAGCCAGATCTTCCCATGCTCATGATTGATGCCCTGCAAAGCTAGCTTTAACTAGATGTGGAACCTCAACTTAGCAATCATTCACACTGGTACTATGTTGCACCTGATCTCCTTCCATACGCTGAATCACATGAAATCTCAAGTGAACTATCTCAACTCACATATGCGAGTGTGCCCCAACACCTCACAGCGTTTGCGCTCGTGCCACAGGTCTTCAAAAGGTGTTGTTACTCCTCATTTTGTCATCCCTTTGTTTCTCCAGTCAGACTCCATATCCATCTCTGCCTCTTCCCTTTCCATATTGTTGCTACTCTAGTTTCCCCACGCGCTCCACCTGTTGCGCACTCCCCTTGATGTGTGCCCCCTGTCGTGCAGCAACCTACAGCGTGCTCCTCCCTCTTAGTCCCTCTTGGTCGTGCACCCCCTTTGGCGTGCCCCCTGGATGCGCGCTTACCTGTGGAAAACCCCTCCTCTTTTTCTTCTCTCCGCCGCGTGATTTATGAGGTAAGCTCCCTTGCTACACACCCACCTTCTGCACTCCCCTCGGTACACGACCCCCTCGTGCGCACCCCCCTGTTGTGCTTCTCTACTGCGCGTTCTCCTGCGATGCACCTCATTGCTTTGAACCTGGTCTCCTCCCCATGGCCCTACGACAACATCAAAATACTATCAGGGGTAGCCAAAGAGGTCCATTCTTGGGTTGTTATCAACGCGGTCAAGACCACCGTTTGGAATCCATTGAGGGCTCCTCTTCTGGCAACCATGACAGGGAGGCAACTCAAAGGTCTGAGAGCACCCAGGATGAGATAGTCTTATCTTTAGAGAATTAGAGGGGCAGAAGAGGCCCTAAGAAGTCTACAATTGTGCACTCTGAGCCACCCACTCCTCGGAAAACTAAGCCTCTCCCGGTTCACGAGCCCACAGAGGAGTATACAGAAGTGTGGATCATGGATTTAGATGGAGTTTGGACTAGAGTTCTAGATGATGAGTACCCTGTTGCTCCTATCATCCGTGAAAACCCCCTAAATCCCCCACGCGAGCCTACTGCTAAGGAGGAGGCCATTACACATGAATATGGATGCCTCATCGAGGAGGAGGACCTTGCTACAGAGGATGATGAAGGAACTGTCATGACTACGCGGCTGATCGGTTCTTTTCTATTTTTTGTCATTTCAACACATACTACATAGATTTTGTTTTTATATGTGTTACGAAACATTTTGTAAATAATGATTGTTTGATGCTATTAAGGGGCTGGTTTCCTCATAAGAGGCAATCCCAAACCTGTGCTATTTCGAAAGCTTCTAAGGCTGGGATAGGCTATGCACCGCTTACCATCTCAACCCAATGCCTATGTAAAGTTTCTTTTATGATAATATAGCTTAGCCTAACTTACAAAAAAACAAAAAAAATTGCAAAGAAATATAATATAAGAAAAAATAGAACATGTGGTCTCTAAATTTTATTTTTTCACTTTTAAAATCTATGTATTAAATTTGTGTTCACCATTTCATTTTTAAAATTTTTATTAAGATTTATTTCTAGAAATTAACTATATACACCAAAAGATAAAAACTTTGACATCATATGTAAGCACATATTATGGCATCGAACATATGAAATGATTGGAAAAATCCTTATCTATTTCAAAGGCATCAAATGCAACTTGGTCTTGACTACAATTATGAGACCTATATTTTTTACTTAAGAACCACAATACGATGCTAGATAAATAATATGTATTCAAATTCATTTCAATACTTAGTTATACATATTTATTGCGAAGTTTACCTAAAATGCATTTATAAATGACTTAATTGAAGTGATAGGATTCAACTTTGTATAATGAAAACTAAATTAATTTCTTATGATGTAGGATAAATGATATGTTTTTTAAATTGTAATAACTATTT
The DNA here is from genome assembly GCA_034641835.2 of Pinus albicaulis. Classification (NCBI taxonomy): domain Eukaryota; kingdom Viridiplantae; phylum Streptophyta; class Pinopsida; order Pinales; family Pinaceae; genus Pinus; species Pinus albicaulis. The sequence goes on along the minus strand of CM076569.1, from coordinate 408,312,313 downwards.
GAAGTTTATGTAATGATAAATTTTACTAGCATAGATATATAATTAAATGTATGGTAAAAATTAATATGCATTAATCCATGATAATAATGAAAACACTTACTTTATGATACATCTCAGCTAGCGAAAATTTAAAAAACCATAAAATTAACTAAATTATAACTTGAAGTGGAATTCTATTCATCTATTAATGGTACAAAAACTACAAACAGAAATTACATTCGTTCAGGGAGGTGGGGGTTTCCCAATAGAGGGAAACCATCCTTGCCACCTCAGTATCTTGAGAATTTTGCTAATCATTATAGTCACAAAAATAATGAGTACTTAGAAAAAGCACAGGGCTAAGTCCCAAAATAGAGTAACAAAAAAAAAACATAAAAAACTTCTAAGAGCTATTTTCAGTTGATATTTCCTCCTGAATCCAGAAAGCATGCAGAGAGGAGGGCAGTGTTATAGAAGCTCTATCTGTTGTTGTTTGTGCCTTGGCCTTTTCCTCCTATTGAATGTTTTGCTAAGGAGGGGTGGTTGTCAGTAGCTGATTGGAATTTTGAGGCGGCGTGACTGTTGGAAGCTGAGGGGTTGCAGCTCTCTCCCCATTTGACGAAGAGTCAGCTTGATACCCTTCAGTAGGATCGGTTTTGGTGCTGCGAGTTGATTAGATGAACTGGTTCTCATATCCATCGTGAATCTTGAAGTGTGGTTGGGGTTGATGTCTTAAAATGGTGGATTTACGCTAGGCCTTACTGTTGGGCTTGATCATGCTCTCATCACCCTCCCAGCTTATTTTTTGACTCAGTAAGGGGGCGGGATCCCAAATTTACTGCGGTACGCCATGAAGTAGCTTAGCCTCCCGCTTACCCCGAGTTGGGAAATAAATTTCCCTGTCATGAGCCATGATGTCCCATATCTGAGTGGTCGCGAGAGAGGCGGAGTGTCCTTTGAGTATGAGTCCGTTAAAGCGCTCGATTGTCAGTTGCCTTTGCCAGAGTGACCAGGCAAAGATATTTTTCATGTTCTAGTACCGAGTTGCTTCCACCTCACTGTGATAATTCATGGTCTGGAAATGCTCCTCCTCCACTTGGTCAACCAATTCCATCATGTGGCTGGGAATCCTTGCCTCAAAAGTGTCCTGTAGCTACAGGGGAGAATTATATTTCTCACTAAATCTGCTAGAGGCACTCTGTGCTCTTCGCCCCCACTAGCTATGATGGCATGGTTGTCTCGCTTTAGGCATCCTGAGAAAGAGAACCTGGGCCAGATGGAGATGGAGGGAGGCGTTACAAGGATAATTCCCATTGTAATGGCGAATGATCTTCATGGGGATGCACCAGAGGATGTAGCAGCTTATTACGTGCTCAAGAGTTCCCATATTAATAGCTGGAGTGTGCAGAGGAGACCTCCCTCAAATGGCATTCATGGAATTTAACGCCCTAATATTCATGTTGGAGTTGGAATGAGGCCTGCTTCTATTACCCTATACTTTTACCTGTTTATTCTCTCTTTCACCCTGCCTACATGTGCCCTTCCACCTGCTCCTATTATTCATGACTCTCCTCATTAATGAGGAAACTTTCATTGTTGGAAAACTCACCCACATCCAAGTTGTTGAGGTCATGCCTGCTGTGATCATGCAATGGTGCTTGAGGTCCATGCTGGGCCAGCTGTCAAAGTATTGGCTAATGACCGGGTTTTTACCTTCTAATCCTTCATTGGAAATATTTTCAGCAACCTAATTGGCACACCTCTTGACATGGTGGAAGGATATAGCTCCTCATCTGTTGATGAGGTTCTCCATATTGTTAGTTTTAAAATTTGTAATTATTGGTTGCAAAACTAATTAGTATATCGGTTAAACATACATACAATTTAAACAACATGTAAAAATATTCTTATCCATGAAATTCACCCCCACTTCGCCATGGATATTCTTAATCTATAGATAGGCTTTGTTACAATATCATGGACCTAGCTTTTAATGCTCCTTCCCACCCCCTAGTACTATCTTGGGGTGTGGAAGGTGTTACTTAATATATTCAAGGACCTCCATAGTTTGTCATGAAGTTGTGCTTAAGAAAAATGCTCCTTTTTCAAATATTATGGAATTAAAATATGATTTCACCATCACACCTATCTTGGTGAGATATTGTCAATGCAATAAATTTCACCTCAGTTTAAGTTCTAGATCCAAAGTTATTCCTGTCTGAAGTCTTGCCATTTAAAAAGTGCCAAGTCAGCATTGGACCACCATGTACACTCACATGGCCTCTACCTAGCCTACATAACATGTCCAAGTCATCATTTTGGGGTGCAAAAAGTACCCACATTGTCATGGTCCAGGTTTCTCTTGTGTGTTGATATGTTAACATGAGAATTTGTTGAAGGCCGATTCCCATGACCCGAAGTGGAGACTATGGATGCACATCGTAATGATCCTGGGTCTCTTGGGCACTCTCTCTTCTTCACTCCTTGTTAGCTAAGCGACCCAAACTCCCATGAGCTTAATGGGCTCATGAGAACCACACCACTTTGGACCAGTCTCGTTGCTCATTTGCTTCACTTAAACCTTTGGGTGGTTGATGGATAGGTGGAGAGGATCCACTAGAAAAAGTTCTACTAGTGGAATGACCCTCTCCATTCACTTTCACATAAATCTTTTTTGCGGCATAGTGGCCTGATGGCTAAGAGCCTGTTGGGCCAACTCTTGATACATTTAAGCATTGGTTCTATCAACTCGATCTTTAGTTGTCTCATTCCAATGTTCTAAAGGCCCGGAGGTCGAAATTTTTTAGAGTTTACCCCATTCCATGTCATATTGGTTCAGGTACTATCTTCCATGGTTAAATTTGATTTCATATGATTCCCCTGAAGGCTAAATGTATAATGGGCTCACCCTTGGTGCTTTTCGGCCTTGGGGTCTACCATCCCATTTTAGGCCTGATATTTATGATTGTTTGGGAGTCCAAAGTCTAAGAACATGATAGGCCCTACCCCGATATCTCACAACACTAGTACATCAATCCTCTCCTTCACTTATCTCTTTCGGATGCTCTAAAATCTAAGATCCCAACTTGGCAGGGGGTGGGGGGTGGTCATGATTTGAGGGCATAATCTTAGACCTGAAATTTCAATGAACAAGAATGATGAGGGGGGAAGTCTTAGTCATCAATTATCAACATACATTTTCTTACAGCTAGAACTAATGACTTCATAATAATTTTTTGTAATAGGTAATGAGCAAGGGTTTTAATTAGTTCTTATTCAAAATTTAAGAGAAGGGACATGGTCCCAAAGTACAATCAACACAACTTGCAATTTGAATAAAAAGGATATGTATGAAATCAAACTCGACTCCCTTGTTTTTTAGGTTGGTATCCAAGTTTGGGGCATTCAAATGAATAATTAACCATTCATAAATGAAAACATTGGATTATATACCTGATCAAAGAGAGGTATGATTGATTCAGTTCAAAGCATGAAAATTATGTACAATTCATCAATAGGAAATAAAACCCATCATTTAAGCACACAATATGTATAACATAGTCCAAACATTTATTTATCATTAAACATATGACATAGTCTACAATTCCATAATTATACAAAAAAAAAAAAACACTAGACATACATATAGCCATGAAAATCTCAGGCAGTTTTCAATCATGGAAACATAGAGATTTAAGCATTCATCCATTAATCATACTTAAACATATCAACTTATTATCACATTAATCACAACTCATCGATCATAAATCAAATGAGTACAAACCATTCTACTTAGTTGAATGAGTTGAATTAGTTGGAAACTAGAGAAGGGACTTCCACTCTCCACCCAACCACAGTCCAACTACACTGAAATATGTTTTTTAGTTAACCACCCCCTCAACCAGATACTGAGTTTGAGGAACTATTATCATAGGGGTTAATTGACACCAATAGAATGGTAAAGCCCTCAAGAGCTTCAAAACGTAGGGTTTCACCTGAATTTCAAAGGAGTGTATTACTTCACATTAGATGATTGAGTTTTACTTTTATAAGTGGTTTAACAGGAGATTGGCATGCACTAGTGGTTTCACACCCAACAACAACCATCCAATTATCAAGTTGTTTAAAAACATTTAGGAAAGAACTAGTGGCTTCACAACCAATACCAAGCACATAATGGTTGGGTGGTTTGAAAACAAAACAAGCGAACACTAGTGATTTCATAGCCAACAAAAAGCATCGAGTAATCAGGTGGTTTAATAGAAAATATGCAAGAACTATTGGTTTCAAAATCAATATTAAGCACCCAATGATTAGGTGGTTTAATGAAAAATAGGCAAGCACTAAATGGTTTGATAGCTTATAACAATCACCCAATAATTAAAATTTAATATTTTCTTTCCAAGTTGCTAACATTGGTTTAAACGAAGGAAAATTCAATGGTTTTAACATTGTTAGAGAGATTCCAAAGCCTCTATAATGAAAAATTGTAACATGAAATACCCAAATATAAAAAAAAACCAATTAATTGTTCAAATGAGTATATATGGACCTCCTACTACATCCCTTGGCACAGCTGAGAGGGAATCTCCTAGGCTTTATAATTCCTTCACTTCCAAATTTTTCTCTTTAGTACACCAAAAGGGAGAATGAGTATGGGCTTCAATCTATCCTTTCATTACATTATTGACTTTGTCTGGTTTCCAACTCTAAATTGGCCCCAATCACATCTCATTAAAATTAGTCAGAAGAATGTATTTTCCCAACTACAAATGGTTCCAACACTTAATACAACATGATATGGGTATTGATTTTCAATATATGGAAAGGAAACCAATAATATTTACTCAAACTCTAATTCATAGGTCATCTATTTCTCCAAAAAATTCAATTTTATTTTGATTAATAAATCCAAGGTACTAAACTGAGTTTTTCTAATAGAAATTACTCCACGTTGGAGTCACGGTTGCGTTAATTATTTATAAAATAAATGGTCAATGCAAGGGATTTTACAAACCCCACCCCCTTAAAGGAACATCATCCCTGGTGTGATAAAAACAAAAAACAAAAACAAAAGTTGAGCTTCATAGTTACATCTTTATTACATCTGTTGACATATTAAAAAAATTTGATACAACACCCTCATTTGATCTGCATGCTTTCAGATTGTTTTGTCTAGTCCAAAGTTCTTCCATTACACCTTGAAATTCTCGATTAATTGATTTTGGATCATATTTTACCTCCGATCAAGGATGAATAATGATTCTGGTTGGCACTTTCCCTTGGATTCTACATGTATCACAAACCAAGAAATAATATGATTAGTGTTTTGTGCATGCTTTTTAAGCAAGGATATGTGAAATACATTTCTTGCCTTTATGGTGGGTCATAAGACTAGTTGAAAAACCACTAGCCTCGGTCTTACCAAAATTCAAAATTTTCTAAGAACTTCAGCTGAAAACTTAGCACAGGATCCCACTTTCAGTGAAATCTTCCTTGGTTTAATGTGAAGATATTTTTGATCTCCCACTTGGAATTCTTATGCATTCTTAATAGGTTTGTGTAGCATTACTATATATCTTGGGTTGCTTTCAACTTCTCTATGATATTATAACCTGGTATTCCATCTCATTCAACATATCGGGTCTAATAAAAACTCTATTTATTACGTCATCCTAACTAATGGTTTTATTACATTGTCTTCCATATAGAGCTTCAAATGGGATGATATTTAGTGATTCTTGGTAAAAAAATTTGTATGAAAATTCAACTAAGGGTAGGAAATCTTCCCACATTTTTGGATGGTGCATAAAATACATTCTCTGCATTCCTTTTAAAATCTATTCACTCTCTCAATTTTTCCATATGTTTGAGTTTGATGTGTTGAATGTTGGATGAGTCCCAAAACCAGAAAATAATGCTTTCCAAAAATTTGATATGCACTTGACATCTCAATTTGAGATGATATTTTTCGGTATGCATGTAATATATATATCTCCTTCATGAAAATTTGACCTATGTTAATGGCCTTGCAGGTGGACTTGACAGGTATACAGTGAGTTTCCTTGCTTGATTTTTTCACTACCACCATAATGGCATCATGTTGTCTTGGAATTTTTGGAAATCCCGTAATGAAGTCCATAGATATTACTTCCCACTTCCACTTAGGTATTGGAATCAGTTGCAGCAATCTCGCACGATGTTTGCATTCCACTTTAACATGTTCACATTCTAGAAAATTGGCAATGTATTTAGTGACTTCTTGTTTCATACTTGACCAATAACAATCTTCTTCATGGTTTGTATCATTTCCTGATAACCAAGATGACATGAATAATTTATTTTGTGAAACTTTTCTAATATGAGGTTCGTTAAGTTGCCCATGTAAGGCATATACAACTTTAAATCCTTGAATTTCGACATTGTATCATCTATGAGCATGTAGTTTTTACTCAATGGCCCTTTTGACACTTTCTACATGAAATCCTTCACATATTGGAAGTGTTCATATTAAACCAATGCTTCTTAGATATTTTCCTTGATGTTAAGTTTTCAAGTGCTTCTGGCTACCAAGTAAGGCACTTGTAGACTTCTACTAAGTGCATCGACCACCTTGTTCTCAGTTACCATTCATATGCTTGATCTCAAATTCAAATTCATTAATGATAGCTAGCCATTTGGCTTATCTTACATTTAATTTGGGTCAATCAAACATGTATTTCATGCATCCATGGTCTAACATCAACATGATTTATTTTCTAGAAAGTAATGTCTCCACATATTTACTACATTCATAATTGGTACGAGCTCCAACTCATGGGTGACATAGTCCCTTTCTTGCTCATTTAACTTTCTTGATTCATAATAGATTACATTCCCATCTTGTATTAGTACTCCACATAGGCCTTCTTTATAGATATTTGTGTAAACTAAGAAATATTTCTCTAAACTAGCTACCCCTAAGATTGGTGTGTGCATGAGCACATGCTTGAGTTTTTCAAATCTAGCTACGCACTTTGACTTCCATTAAAAATTTACTCCCTTCGTTAGTAGGGTTGTGATTGGATTCCTGATATTTGAAATTTTTTAATGAATTGTCAGTAATATCTATCCAATCCCATAAAAATATAACTTCTATGACATTTCTAGAAGTAATCCACTCCATGATAGCCTTGATCTCCTTGGGGTCCATAAGAACACCTTCCTTTTAGATTACATGCCACAAATATTGAACTTGCGACTTAAATATTTCACATTTACTGAGTTTAGCATACAATTTTTATTTCCTCAGTTTTTATAATATTTCCTCAAGTGCTCCTCATGTTCTTCTATGGTTTTCAAGTAAACCATGATATCATCTATAAACACTAGAAAATTATTTTCGAAGTACTCACTGAGGACATTATTCATTGAGCACATAAACATGAATAGATCATTTGTAGGTTAAAATGGAACCACCATGAACTTAGAGTGCCCATATATTATCTTGAATGCAGTCTTATGGATATATTCATCCTTAATTATGACTTGGTGATAGCCAGATCTTAAATCAATTTTAGAAAAGATAGTGGCTCCTCTCAATTGGTTAAATAAATCATTGATTCTTGGTAGTGGATATTTATTATTTATAGTTTCTTTATTCAATTGTTGGTAATCGATACATAGTCGTAATGTACCATCCTTATTCACAAACAGTGATGAAAACCCCCAAGGTGATACATCGGGTAGGATACACCCTTTTTCTAGTGTTTCCTTTATCTATAGCCTTAGTTATACCATTTCTGATATGATCATGCGATATGGTGTCTTAGAAATTGGCACTAAATCAATAATTAATTCAATAGAGAAAATGATGTCTCCCTTAAGTAATAATTTTGGAATTTCATCTCGAAATACATCACTATATTGTTTTGAAATGGGGTGATCCTCAATTCTAATTTTAATTCCCTCTCTCATACTATTCACCTCGATCATAAATAGGGAACACCAATTCTAGTTGCATCTCTTCACTTGCAACACTAATATTTTCCTAATCGAGATAGACTTTCTCTTCCTTTGCAATATCTTTCCTTTGCCTTAATCATCAAAGAGCTCTAGTGATTTTTTATAACAGCCCACCTTGTTTCTATGGGCTATTAGCCAATCCATACTAATTGAAGTGTCATATTGCTAAATTTAGATAACCATGGTGTTCTATGCTTGATGCAATTTTACTTCAATCTTTCTTAGGCCCGATACAATATAGCAATCGCATAAACATGAAAGTAAAATGTTGATAGAACACAATAATAGATCAATAGAAGACAAGCCAATAATATAGATCAAATTTACAATTTATTTTGTCCAGCAAAGATATGAGATATTATGCGTTACGACAGTCAACAGGATGCTTCAGCCAGCAAAGCCTTTCTAGATCAGCCAACCTTACAAGTGTCACACCCACAACCCTCAAAGACAACTCATCACAAGTCAATGTTGGTTAACCAAAAGTCAATGCAGGACAACAATAGAAAGTCAACGCTGCAAATTAGGGTTGGTCAAACAACTCTAATTTCCTCGATTTTAGTGCCCAATAGTATGGCCTATCAAAATCATAATTTTGGTAGAGTTTTGAGGTCAAACAACCAAGGGTTGACTACGGTCAACGTTGGTCAATGTTGCAGCAACAAGCCCTAAATAGATCTGCAAAAAATAACTCCTCTAGCTCTGCACATATGAAGGGAAGAGGCCTCCAAAGGCTATCGAACCAATCAGATCACAATGAGATATGTGTGATGAGTTGATGATAAAATGAACTCAAAGTCTCTCCAATTTATATCCATCAGTGAGTGTGTGTGACACATCTATTAGGCATGTGAGCCTACATTACAAATATGGCCGACCTTGCACATGTGTGGAAAATAAATTCAAAATATATGTTCTGCTAATCTAAACAAGATGATATTTAGATAAATATTGAACCTTTATGAATGAGGAATCCAACAAAAATATGACCATCATCATATGAGTAGTGAAACATGGATTTTGGCCCTAGTTTCCCAAATTTAACACTCCCTCTCAACTAGGGATAACTCCATCTGTCCACAATGTTGAAAAGTCAACCAGAAATGTGTGTCTAATTTAATTTTCCCTTAATTAAATTGGACAATAAAATGTAATCTTATCTCATAATCACTTGTAATAGTTAACTGAGTGTGATAAACTCAGTTAGCTCATGAATTTCGAGTTGAGGGTGGTTGGTGAGGCACATAGAGTGATTCTATTAGTTATGGAGTGAGAGTTTCAGTTAGTGCATTATTTTAATGCATGATAAACTAGTTAACTCAATTAATTGAGTTAAAGTCAGTTGAACTAGTTGTAACTAGTTGTTGCACTAGTGAGAGATCAAGTGAATTAAATCAAATTTAATTCACATGCAATGATCTCCCATGAAACTGATGATTTACTATTAATAGTTGCATGCACTCAGTTCCACTGGAGACCCAGTTGAGACAAAGGTTAAAGGGATGTTAACTATCATTTGTATCATTAGTAGGCTGCCTGCATGTAGTAAGACAACCATAGGATTTCCCATGAGCATTGCGCAGTTTTGGAAGGCAGAATTTCCTAAAGAATAGGGATTGAATTCCACATGAATTATGAAAACAAGGAAAGCTGAGAAGAGGCTTAAAATTGTCTAAGTGTTGGTCGATTTTGTCCAGATCAGTGTGAGAGAGTTGTGAGAGTGTAGGAGACTCTTGTGAGAAGAGTGCATTGTAATTGTTTCATGATTTCTTGGTGAATATACAATAGAAGATAGAGGGGTTTTGAGCAGCAAGATTTACCCGGGAAAATATTTGTGTTGTGGTTTGATTTTCTTCTTTCTTTAATTTTTGTGATTGGTGATCATGTTTATTTTCCGCAATTGATTTATAGAATGATTCAGTATCTTGCTTTAGTAGATCACATGATTGGATTGAATCCATTGATATACATATTGTTTTTTTAATTTCTACTTGGTATCAGGGCACGGGAAATCACTATAGTGGAGAAAAAATTGAGTTTGTGACTGAATAACATTTGAATTTGAAAAATTAGTCTTTGGTGCAACAGGCGGATCAGGATCAAGGTGGATTTCAATGGCTTGAGATTGGAGTATACACTTGAGGGCAGTTCCAATTATATTGCATGGAAATATGGGATGGAGGCAGTTATGGAGGATAAGAGGTTGAAATAATTCATTGATAATGACATTCCAAAACCCGTAGTAGAAGATGTCGCTCTTCTTGATGCTTGGCAAAATAAGGTTGCAAAGGCGAGGAGGATCTTCTTGGACGGAGTACGAGACCACATCTTCTCAAGTCTCCATGGAAAAGAAACTCAATATGAAATGTGGAAGGCTTTGACAGATCTGTTTCAGAGTAGTAGTGACCGCAAAAAATTAGCATTGAAAGACAAGCTCAAAAAAAATCAAAATGGAGAAAGGCACCACTATTTCAAAATATTTAACCAAGTTTTTCCAATGTCAAGGTGAGCTTGGGGGCATTAGAATTACTGTCACGGGTGATGACTTGGTGAGCCTGGCTCTTCTAGGCCTTCCCAAGAGTTGTCATAGTTATCAGGACTCTATCAATGGGAGGGAGAAGCTCCCAGATTGGGAACGACTTTGGTTGGATTTGGTGCAAGAAGAATTCAGGAGGAATACCAGGAATGGATCTTCATCTAAGATAGATGATGAAGAAAATTGTGCCTTGGATGGTAAGGCGAAGAAGGGGAAGGGAAATAAATCCTATTCCAAATTTGAGTCCGACAAATAAGGCAAGAAGCGCGACATGTACAGAGTGAAGTTTTTTCACTGTCACGAGCATGGACATTATGCCATTAATTGTCCACAAAAGAAGAAGAACAAGAAGGCTTTAGGATCTGCAGCTGGTGAGGCTTTTGCCTTGCAATTCGATTTTAACTTCTCGCTCATTGCATGCATGGTGTCAAGTGCGATGGGATCAATGTGGTACTTGGATAGTGGTGCATCTTTCCACGTGACAGGAGAAAAATAAATTTTCAGTAGCTTGGAGGAGAAGGACCTCCAGATGCATATCAAAATGGATGATGTCAGGCGGTACAGTGTTATCGGGATTGGTACAGTTACCTTCCAGAGATAGTCAGGTAAACCCTTCTTATTAAAGATGTAATGCATGTACCAGGCTTCAAAAATAATTTATTTTTAGTCGCAATGTTGGAGGATATAGGTTATGATTTGGTTTTCAATGAAGAGAAATATTTCCTTCGACACAAAGCCACAGGAAAAGCCAAGAAGATTGGGATTCATGTGAAGAATCTCTATAAAATTGATGTCGATGGTTGTACAACATTGATGGGTAAGGCAGACAAAGTGGTGAGCCAGTATGAGGGTGAGTTATGGCACAGGAGATTGGGTGATCTACACCACAGAGCCTTGAAGGTCATGCAGTAGATTTATACGGGTCTTCCCAAGGGTACTCTTGTGCAGATAGACACATGCAAGGGTTGTACCATGGGGAATTATGTAAAGGCCACTTTTCACGAGAAGGAGAACGGAGAAACCAAAATCGTTGAGAGAGTTCACTCAGACGTGTGTGGACCATTCTCTATAGCTTCGACAAAAAAGCACAGGCATTATGTTATCTTTGTTGATGATTTTTCTAGAAAGTGTTGGATCTAATTCATGCAAAAGAAAGATCAGACATTCTAAAAATTTTGTGAGTTCAAAGCACTTGAGGAGAAATATACAGGGAAGCATTTGAAGGCTCTTATGAGCGACAATGGTGGTGAGTACATCTCCAATAAATTCAAGAACTTCTGTAGCAAAGAAGGAATTCAGAGAGAGTTGATTACGCCTTATAACCCACAACAGAATGTGGTCATAGAAAGAAATAATAGAACAATTGTGGGTGCAACACAAGCAATGTTGCATGATCAGGGCCTACCGTTGCATCTGTGGGTGGAGGCATACAACGCAATGGTATTTTTGCAAAACCGTAGTCCTCATCGGATACTTGGCATAAGTACACTAGTGGAGGCTTTTTCTGGTAAGAAACTTGATGTTTCATATTTTAAAATTTTTGGCTCATCTATATATTTCCATGTGACCAAATATTCCAAGAAGAAGCTCGAACCAACAGTTGAGATTGGGATATTTTTGGGGTACACTGATACTCCCCACAACTATCGGGTGTATTTTCCAAACAGAAGGATGATTAGTGTGAGATGGGATATAAAATTTGATGAGGAGAAAGCCATGTGATTGTCCCTTGAAAGGGAGCTGGATTTGCATGCAGATGAGGAACTCTTGGTTCCAAAGAATGAACCTCAAGATGTGGAGCAGCCACATGCGAAGGATCATGGAGTGGCAAAAAACACTCATGCAGATCTATCCACCAGAAATGGTAGAAGGCGCACCACGGAATCTGATAGATTGAGACTTGATGCGGCAGAACATGTAGGAGCACCTACTTCATTGCGTAGATAGAGATAGTCTCCAAACAGGTTTACTGGATACATGGCTCTTATGAGAAAGTGTATTGTGATAGAAACATCCTCCTTTGAGGAAGCAGTGCATCAACCAATTTGGGTTGACACCATGGTTGAGGAGTATGATTCCATTGTCAAGAAAAATGCATGGGAATTTGTCCCAAAGACTATTTGGAAAATTAGTGGTTGGATCTAGATGGATCTATAAGGTGAAGCAGGCTGCAGATGGGAGTGTGGATAAGTACAAGGCTAGATTTAGACACACTTGTAATAGTTAACTGAGTGTGATAAACTCAGTTAGCTCATGAATTTCTAGTTGAGGGTGGTTGGTGAGGCATGCAGAGTGATTCTATTAGTTATGGAGTTCGAGTTGCAGTTAATGCATTAGTTTAATGCATGACAAATCAGTTAACTCAATTAATTGAGTTAAAGTCAGTTGAACTAGTTGTAACTCGTTGTTGCACTAGTGATAGATCAAGTGAATTAAATCAAATTTAATTCACATGCAGTGATCTTCCATGCAACTCATGATTTACTATTAATAGTTGCATACATGTTAGTTCCAATGGAGACCCAGTTGAGACAAAGGTTAAAGGGATGTTAACTATCAATTGTATCATTAGTAGGTTGTCCGCATGTAGTAAGACAACCATAGGATTTCCCATGAGCATTCACAGTTTTGGGAGGCTGAATTTCCTAAAGAATAGGGTTTGCATTCCACATGAGCTACGCAAGCAAGGTAGGCAGAGCAAAGACTGAAAATTGGCTAAGTCATTAGGGGAAATTTTGAGGTCTAAAATGGGCCTCCTAAGGAAATTATAAAATAATAGTGGAAATAATAAAATAATATTAGATTGCATCATCAATTTTTAGAGGGAAAAAAGAAAAACTACTTTTTCAACTGGTATTTTAAACTTATCTCCCTATGGGTTTACTCAAATTTCGAGCAAGAACACTAGTTGGATGTAGAATTTGATTCCTCATCCAACGATTACCCATGTTGCATACTTTTGATGGACTCTACTACACGAAAAATGAGAAATACATGAAAGATGTGATTGCAATCACGTTTTTTGATGTATTTCTCATTTTCCATGTAGCAGGGTCTATCGAAAGTATGAAACATGGGTACTCCTTGGATAAGGAATTAAATTTTGCATCCAACGAGTACTCCTATTCGAAATTTGAGTAAACCCTTATGGAGATAAGTTGAAAATACAAGTTGAAAAAATAGTTTTATTATTTTATTATTTTTTAATCATTTTATTTTTTACCCCAAAAATGGTGAGTTGACATCATCATCTTGAATCCCATTGATCTTGTAAAGTTTATTTTGGTTGCACATTTTTCTTAGGAGGCCCATTTTAGACCTCAAAATTTCTCTAATGGTTGGTCGATTTTATCCAGATCAGTGTAAAACAATTTTGAGAGTGCAAGAGACTCTTGTGAGAAGAGTGCATTGTAATTGTTTCATGATTCCTTGGTGAATATACAATAGAATATAGAGGGGTTTTGAGTAGTAAGATTTCCCCGGGAAAATATCTATGTTGTGGCTTGATTTTCTTCTTTCTTTACTTGTTGTGATTGGTGATCATGTTTATTTTATGCAATTGATTTGTAGAAGGATTCAATATCTTTCTTTAGTAGATCGCGTGATCAGATTAAATTCATTGATATACATATTTTTTATATAATTTATACACACAAGTGTCATCCATCAGTACCATCGTATAGTTTCACCAAACATCGTGCGTCATCCTGCCGTAACTTGCTTTGTTGGCTCTTTTTCTCAGATAGAACAAAAAAAGGTGAGTCATAAATACATCACACTTAGCTAACCCGAAGTCATATTAGAGGTTAAAACCTCCCTTGGACTCAAAATAGCCTCATACTAACCCAAAGTTAGTTTACTAAACTGAAGTCGGTTTAGAGGTAAGAACCTCATCATACTTGATCCCAGATCAAGGTGTTGGACACGTGCCATCCTAGACATAGAGAGTACGGCCATCTCTGATGCGTCTTTCAGTCTTGCTACTGGTCTCTATCCACATTTCCCACCTCATTGGCCAAATGAGAGGTAATTCCCATGATTCTGAAACTCCATGGGTAGGATGTGTGCAGGGCACAGATCAAAGAGAGGTGAACCAACTCAATATCATAATGGTGGGGCAGAACCACAACAAGGTTCGAAAATCCTATCCCTGTATGTTCTTATAGCTCCAAGAATATATCCCCAAGCCCGTTGGAGCTCCCAGAGCTCATAGTCCAACTCAAGCAGGACCCTTAGAATAAGGTCTTTCCACAATTCCAAGCTTCTCACAGAAGGTGAGGAACTTGAACTTCCCTAGGGGCTTCGTGAGAATATCTGCGACCTGCTCATCAGTTCTTATATGATCGAGCCTTATGGCACCTCGTTGTACCATATCCCGAATAAATTGGTACTTGATATCAATTTTCTTGGATTAATCGCAGAACATGGGATTATCATAAAGACAAATCCCACTCTGGTTATCACAAAGGATAACGGTGGTATCTAGCACATTACCAAACATCTCACTGAAGAGCTTTTGCAACCAAACAACTTCACAACAGGCCATACTCACTGCAATGTATTCGGCCTCAGTGGTGCTCAAAGCCATCGACTTCTGCTTCCTGCTCATCCAATATATCAAAGCAGAACCCAAGTGAAGCAACATCCAGATGTGCTCTTACATTCCACCACACTTCCAACCCAATCGTCATCCGTATACCCATGGAGTCTCAGACTCCCGATAATGTATCTCAGCCCATCGTTGATTGTGCCCCGAAGATATCTCAATAGATTCTTGGCACCAATCCAGTGAATGTGATGAGGCTCAACCATATGTTGACTAAAGGTATTCACTGTAAAAAATACGTCCAGATAGGAGTTCACTAGGAACATTAGGGCCCCCACGAGTTGTCAATACTCGGTAGGATTTGCTAGCAGGGACCCATCAATGTTTCTACACAACTTCTTAAAGTTGAGTTCCATCGGTTTTGACAAAGACTTACAGTCCACCATACGAAATCTCTAGCAGCTTCACGATATATTTTCCTTGAGAAAGGAAAACCTCGCTTGGCCTCTGTCACACCTCCAAGCCTATGAAGTAGTGCATCAGTCCTAAGCCTTTCATCTCAAACTCTGAAGCTAGCTACCTCTTATAATGATGAATGAGAGGGTGAATACCTATCAGGAAGATATCATCCACATAGAGAACCAGAATGAGAGGCCTTTCTTTATCAACCTTAAAATAAAGGTTCGGATCAACATTACTTCAAGTGAAGCCCAACTTCATCAAGTAGCTATCTATCCTCTCGTACCAAGCCCTAGGGGCTTGCTTCAACCCATAGAGGGAATTCTTCAACCTATATACATGGTTGTATCTATCTCAAACTTCGAACCCTAGAGGTTTCTCCACATGTACCTCTTCCTTTATAGATCCATGCAGAAAAAACGGTCTTCACATCCACCTGATGTAGACTCCATCCTTGCGTTGCAGCAAGGGCAATAATAGATCAGATGGTGGTATAGTGAGCCGCAGGTGCAGATATATCATCATAATCTATGCCTTCTTTTTGAGAGAAGCCTCAGGAAACAAATCTTTACTTCTACTTTTCAGCACCTCCATCGGATCCATACTCGATCTTATAGAGGTATTTCAAGGTGACAACAGATTTTTCCTCTGGTCTCGGTACCACTTCCTAGACACCATTCTTGATAATGGACTCATATTCTTAGTGCATAGCATCCTTCAAAACTTGATGCTTTACGACTTCTTCAAATGATCCAAGCTCAGATTGTACTATCGTACTCATGGCTACTAGATACCCTTGGTATCTCTTCAGCTTCTTTATTTCCCGAAATGTCCCCCTTGGGGCAATATGTCTCTCGAAATCTGTCAGAGTATCCCTGAGCCATCAGGGTCTTCTCTTATTTGAAGGAGGTGGATCAATAGGATCCATAGGTCCTTCAACATCAGGCATCAGTTCATCCTTCGGCTCTTCTTGCTTCCCTACTTCTTCATCTTCTTTGTCTTCCTTGGAGCTAGGAAGATTGCTCACTTTCTTGAGGGAAACATCTTCATCGAAGTTGACATCGTGGCATATCTCCACTTCTCTTTGACCAGGCACATAGATTCTATATGCCTTCCAAGTTTCACTGTAGCCCACAAACATTCCCTTATTTCCATAAGCATCCAACTTGCTTCTCTTTTCTTTTGGCACATGAAATAAAACAGGACAACCAGAAAATCTCAAATCAGAAACATCAGGTTTCTTACTAGAGAAGACTTATTAGAGAGTTTTGGAGTCCAGAGCGGAATGCAGGCATTGATTTTGAATGTACACAACAGTGTTTGCAGCTTCTCCCCATAGAAAGTTAGGAAGACCTTGGTCACATAGCATGGCGCGGGAAGCTTCCAAAATAGTCCTGTTCTTTCTTCCAGCAACACCATTTTGCTCGGGAGTGTACACAGTTTTGGTCTCCCTCTTAATGTCAGCGTCTCTACAAAATTCATTAAAATCACTTGACTCATACTTGGTCCCATTACCAGTACTCAAAACTTTGACTTTATTCTCGGTTTGATTTTTCACCAAGGCCTTGAAGGTACGAAACCATTTGAATGCTCCGTCCTTATTCAAAAAATATATATATACAGGTCTTGTGGGAGAAGTCATCTGTAAAAGTCATGTAATAGGAACATCCTCCCAAGGATGTCACGGGCAACATACCAAATAAGTCAGAATGTATCGACTGCAAGATATCAGTTGTATTTGTGACACTTGAGGGGAATGGTCCCCTTGTATGCTTCCCTTCGGCACAACCCTAACATATACCTTCATGATCATCTCTAAATTTGGGCATTCTTGACACCACCTTCCTTGCTTCAATAAGGACATTGTAATGAAGGTGTGCAAACCTATGATGCCATAACTTTGTTTGACGAGTTGTATCACATGACATAGCCCCCAATGGACTTTCTCCAACCTGGTAGAGTGTATCAACTCTAAAACCAAGTAAGAGCTTCCTTGAAGTTCCTCTTCCAGATATGTACCTTTAAATCAACGAATGCCACCTTGACCAACATGTGGGGAGAATGAGGATGTGCACTACCCAGTCTCTTCAATCTGCAAGAGGGGATAATGAGGATGTGCACTACCCAATCCAATCTATCCTTTCATTACGTAAGTGTTGGGGGGGTTTCCGATTCTAAATTCACGGCAATTGTATCTCATTAAAATTCAATTAGAAAAATGACTTTTCCTACTTGAAAATGGTTCCAACATTTTATTCAACAAGATATGGGTATGGTTTTTCATGGCACGCAAGTGATACCAACAATCTTCCCTCAAACTCCAATCTGTACCTTTTCTCCAACAAGTTCAATTTAATTTTGATTAATAAATCCCAATTGCTAAACCTATTTTTTCCAGCAGCAATTACCCTACCTAGGACTCACACTTATATTATTTTTTACAAAAGAAATGGTAAAAATAAGGGAAGTTAAATAGCTAAACTATTGAGATCATGGAAATATATAAAATTGTAGCACAATTTCTCTCAAATAAACCAAAAACAACTTACAACACAATTTCTTTCTGTCAAATAAGTTGAAAAACAACTCATAACTTATTTTTAAAATGTGAACAATATCAATTATTATGTTAATTGTAGAACCTGAGAATATTTTGAAAATTTGATGATTGAAAAAGAGATTAATCTATTGACCTCTCTGTTGAAAAACAACTCATAACTTATTTTTAAAATGTGAAGAACATCAATTATTATGTTAATTATAGATTCTGAGAATATTTTAATTATAGATTCTGAGATTAGTCTATTGACCTCACAGTGAGATTCTGAAATAGTGTCAGAAAGAAAAAAAAAATTAACATAACTCATTTCTAAAATATGAATAACATTATTTATTCTAAAAATAGTCAGATTCTGAAATAATGTCAGGAAGTGCAAAAAAAAACATAACTCCTTTCTGAAATATGAATAACATCATATATTACATTCATTGTAGATTCTGAAAATATTTTGAAACCTATAATTAAAAAAAAATCAAACAAAACTCTAATAAAACAATGTCAGAAAACAGCTAGATGGTTCCAGACCTAGATGGTCCCAGACCTGGAGTGGACGAGAACAGAACAAAACTCTAATAAAACAATGTCAGAAAAAAGAGCTAGATGGTTCCAGACCTAGATGGTCCCAGACCTGGAGTGGACGAGAACAGCTCCGTCACTTTTGGAGAAGCTGGCAGAAAGTGCAAAACACCAAGGCTTTCTCTCGATTCCTGTTCTTTGTTTTTGGTTTTATTGCAAGTAGGACCATTTTTTTCTAAAGGGAGTCAACTTTTCCATTTTTTTTAAGAGCGAAGAACGTGAGGTGGACTTTGATCTAAGAGTAAAGAAACTCATTGGATTGTTTATTGCAAGTAGGAGGAGCAATCCATTTTTAAGAAGGGGTTATATTTTTTTATAGTAAAGAACATCGGGTGGATGGTAAAGAAACTCATCCTTATCCACCATTATTACAAACCTGAAAATTTAGATATTTTAATCTTCCTGTCTTTTAATAATAAAAAATGGGAATAGATAGGCTCCTCAATGTGTTTAATAATCCAGAGAATGGCTCTTCAGTGATATAAAAGAAGTTCAGCTCCTTAGCATGATCAAGCAATTCAATATATACGAATTAGCAGTCATCTGTCTGAAACTTTTATCTTCTATGCGTTAGTGGCTGTCTGTCTGAATCCTTGTTTCCAATCTGCAATTCGATCCTTTTAAATTTTTCGGTAGGCATGGACCGAATGCATTATGGCAAATGGGCCGGCTGGATTGCAATCGATTTGCATTTATTGGTGGTTAATATATTATTGATGTGTTTTATGATTTTTGAATAGTTTATTTAGCATTCATTACATTTTTTTAATAGTTTATTTAACATTTATTGTATTTAGTGATGTTGTTTTGAATAATCTATTTAACACCTATTACATTTCATGATGTTTATAAAAGTAAAGAAATATGCAAAAAAATAAAAAAAGTTCGGAGTCGTCTAAGGAGCCGGAGGAATTGCCCGGACGGTCAAAATTGGCCGGAATCCGGGCCAAAAAAAATTAAAAAATCTTGCAGAAACAGTGTTTGAATCTTGATTTTGACATTGGAAATGGATTCAGCACCATCAAAAACCTGTAAAACACCCAAAATATTAAACTTTGATAGTTATAACATGGATTTAGAAAAATTCCTGCCGGATTTTCTGAAAATCTTATCGGAATTTTCATGATTTTCAGGGCGATTCCTCTGGCTAGTTAGACTACGGCAAAAAGTTCTACTTAAATAATTTACTAAACACAATACTTGCTAAAATTATTCTTTAACTATCTCTCATAAAAATAATCATAAATAAATAACTTAATACAGTTAATCTCAAAAATAATATCTATTATTGATGTTATCATGCATCCCATTAATCTCAAAAATAATATCTATTATTGATTTATCATGCATCCCTCACCATAAACGCAATGAAAAAGTTAATTGACCAAACTAAGCAAATAATTCGGTCCTCGACTTTTCCGGGAAAACAGCTGGATGAACGTTTCATGTCGAACTTTTGTATAAAAGCCCCATTTTGATTGATTTTATATATTTTTGGGCTTCGTCTCCTGTTGATCTCTTGGGTTCAGATTATTATTCGATATAGTCTCAAGCTTGCTCAAGATTTGGCAGACATCGTTCAGTGTGTTTCTTAAATATTTGTGCAACAATGGGAAAACCCAAATATAGCGAATGTTCAGTTTGGATAGTCATCAGCATGCTCGTCGGTTCATTACCTGTTAATGTTACCGCTCAACCAGGTTTCTCTCGAACTTTTTAGAATCGCCGTCTCACATCTTAGGTTTTTAGCTCTCAGTACAGCTCAGTTTATATTCTTTGTTTTAAAAGATATTGGTTAAATTCTTTGTTTTAAAAGATATTGTTTAAAACATTGATTTAAATTATGGCGTCGCAGGTTTTATCAGTATACTCTGCGGACGGAAAACAAATTACACTGATGAAAACAATATAACATGGGTCACTGATGCTAATTATATAGACGTCGGCCAGACAGCAAGCACCGGAGACGCAAGCTTATCATTTTACCTGCAAAATCAGCGGTTCTTTCCAAATCCTCTGAAAAAGGCTTGCTATCAGTTGCCTATAGCCTCCAACGTGTCTTACCTGATCAGAGCGTGGTTTGTTGCTGGAAATAACGGCGGATATCAAACCATCTTCACCTTTTCTGTGGAGACACTGGGTATGTTACACAAGGTTGAAATGGCTGTTGATCATAATCCGATTTATTATGAATTTATTTTCGTTAGCTCTGGCAGAATGTTGTATGTTTGCTTGACCAGAAACTCGGAAAATTATGATCCCTTCATCAATGCTATCGAGTTGAGGACTCTCCGAGATGGCATGTATGGACAAGCTAAGCCAGGATCCTTGTTGTCTACAATATCAAGGGAAGATGTTGGTGGATATTATACGGTTAGGTGAACATAATCTAACTTCATATATATGTTTTATCTACGGAAATATCAGCTACAAATTCTAATCGTTCCAATGGTTGTTAGAAAATATTGACTAAAATGTTTTTGAGATGTGTTAAACTGAATTCTGTTTTAGTGTATTTCTTTTGTGATTTTCCTGTAAAAGTTGAAAAGGGTTGATATTTAAGGAGATCTTTCACATTGATATCAGATATGCCCAAAAATTTTGATGTATGAAGCTTAATTTCTATGCACTGCGGCTGTCCAGTACGTTATTTTCTGATAACGATTGACTGCATTGACTGGATAGCTTTGTATGGTGACTTAAGCAGGTATCCCCAAGACAACTTCGACCGGATCTGGGAAGCATTCCGGGATTCAGAGCAAGTTTATGTAACTTCGAAAGAACCCATTTCATTAAACAATAGCAAAGACCTTCCTCCAATTAGTGTCATGCAAACGGCATGGATTACGAACCAGGATAGCCTAGAAATAACTATAAGACCAACTTACGGGTTTTGGAAATCATTACTGGTGCTGTATTTTGCTGAGATCCAGATGTTAAATACGACTGAATCGAGATCTTTTTATGTGGAGGTAAATGGGCAAAGACCTTCTGACATCATTACAATTGTACCTTATTACTCGGCCATGGAGCTAGCAATTCTATCGGATAAAACAAATACCTGCAGATTTGACCTGTACAAGGCCAAAAATTCTACCCATGGCCCTATACTCAACGCCTATGAGTTTTACTTGATATTGGATACATCACAGGCAACATATCAACAAGACAGTAAGTGTTCTGGCTATAATTCCTATACACTAATTACACATATTATAAGTCAATTTCTAACCAAGTAGTTCTTAATCTCAGTTGAAGCTCTTGAGGCAGTCAAGAGAAGGTTTGACATGAAAGATTGGATTTCTGATCCTTGCTATTTGATGGAGTGGGAAGGAATTGTCTGTGATCATGATAATAACTCTTCGTTCAAAAGAATTTTGGAAATGTAAGTTTACTTGTTCAATTTGTTTACATTTAACTACTTCGCCGAAATTATTATAACACCGTAGCATACATTCCTTGATCGCAGAAATTTATCCGGAAGGAATCCTACAGGATTGGTACCCGGGGATTTTGGACGGCTGAATGCAATAGTTAACCTGTAAGTAGAATTTTATCTTCTCGGTATATACAGTAGTCATGGTGAAAAATTCCAGTAGACAACAAATACACATGGCTATCAGCTATTTCGATAAAGGCCACGAAAGGACCGTCATAAAATTAGTCATGGCAGTCATTTTCAATTAAATTGTAGATTCCGACAATATAATTTCCAAGTTATTACTGAAATCTGTAATCTAGTCAAGTATAAAAAGCAAAGGCCATTCATAAATCTATCCCATCAGATTAAATGGCAAATAGAATTTGATGGTGCTAATTAAGAACGGAACATAGCTTGCTTTTAAATATTATAATGTAACGGGCACTGATATATTTGATCTATTTGTGTTGAAATTACCAGGTCACTTAATAATAATAATCTGACAGGACCTTTGCCAAATTCCTCCAATTTAACCAAGTTGGAAAAATTGTAAGTACTCCTTTCCAAACATAAATGTTCAGTTTCTTGGTCCTTTATTCTTTAGTCATATAGATTGTCATTTTTCAAACGAAAATGCAGCAATCCATTCACTTGTTGTGCAGACATCTGCAAAACAACAATTTCAGCGGTAGTGTTCCGGAGTGGCTCTTTCATCTCAAAAATCTTAAAGAGTTGTACGTCTAGCAATTCTTTTTTTCTTTTAGTCAAATTAAAAAGGAAAAAATTACTGGTATCTTAATTATAAGTTCTTTTACTTTTTTTTCATTTCTGACAGGTTTATAGAGAACAATAATTTTAGCGGTGTGATTCCTCTTCAGCTTCTGGAAGAGCCTTCATTGGAACTTATGTAATCTAATAACTTATACTTTACTCGCTGTATTTGGCTCAAATTCCCATTCTGATAGTTTGAAGTTCAGAATTAAGCAAGGAATACTCCTTACAATGTTAGTAGGAAACGAGTGAAAGTTTGTATAATCTTAAACTCATAATTTCACTATGAAACTCTTCATTTGGTGTTCTCCAGCTACTCTGGGAACCACTACCTATGTATGCATAAAGGAGAATGTATCCAAAAAAATCAGGCAACTGGAGGTCATTTAAGAAAGCACAAAGTTGTCCTCGGAATAACACTAAGCAGTGCCTTATTAATGGCTTTAGCGTCGATGGTGGGTATTGCTGTATACTGGAAAAATCTAGGAACCAAAAAGCGTCCTACTGAAGGTGAGGAAATAACTTGAATTTTAGGAAAATTCGAATAAGACATAGCGGAAGTTTACCATACGAAACTGCCTACCTCTTTTTTTTTTTATGCTTAGTATATTTAGTTGGATTGCAGATTCCCGAATGATAATATTGCCAAATTCAATAATAGCCCGTGCCTTTATTTTGGAAGAAATAGAGGCAGCCACAGAAAACTTTAATCGGAAAATTGGACAAGGGGGTTTTGGGTCGGTGTTCTTTGGTCGACTACCGGAGGAAGGAAAAGAGATAGCCGTAAAAGTGCTCTCATCGTTTTCCAAACAAGGAGTTCGCGAGTTTATCAATGAGGTAAGTCTGAGATTCTTCAAATATGCGAAATGATTCAATTTCTGTATGTGTTTATTTATATTGCTAGTAGTTTTTCTCCACTTATATGCGACAATGAAAAATAATAATGTATAGCAATTAATTGATGTAGCTTGATTGGCTTGATGAACAGATCGATCTTCTTTCTAAAATCCATCACAAAAACTTGGTGTCTTTACTTGGCTACTGTAATGATTCTAGAGAGCCTATGCTTATATACGATTACATGTCTGGGGGGTTCCTAATGGACCACCTTTATGGTAAATATATTTCTCACGTGTATTGTCTTATTGAGTTGAAGCATAATATTACTATTAATTATCAATTTCTTTTCCAGGACCTGGTGCAGAACTTTCCAAAATAAATTGGAGAACAAGGCTCCAAATAGCTCTTGATGCCGCCCAGGGTAACGCTATTAATTCAGTGTATTTCTGTTTGTGGTGTGGATTTTTGCATAGTTGTAAGTTGTAACTGTTATTTTAACTTACATGGTACAGAACGTGCTTAAACGTATGTCTCCTCTGATCCACCTGCAATTTATGTTTGAAGGTCTGGAATACCTGCACGTGGATTGTACTCCAAAGATACTTCACAGGGATGTAAAGACCTCTAATATCCTTCTAGACAACAATTTGAATGGAAAATTAGCAGATTTCGGTCTGTCAAAGATGATGGCAATTGATGGGAACGCTACCCATGTTACCACTATGGTGAAAGGAACTCCAGGATACCTCGATCCAGAGTAAACTATACATATAACTTGCACTGTCTTTGAAATATTGTTGAAGTCTAACGAAATCTATGAACTTTGAAGTATGAAGAGCAGAGGAAAATGTTAATTTTTTTTGTTGTATTCACAGGTATTTCCGCACTCACATGTTGACTGAAAAAAGTGATGTATATAGTTTTGGAGTGGTTTTGTTAGAAATCATTTGCGGGAAACTACCCATAAATATACAACTACCTGAAGAGGAACGTAACCTTATCCAGTGGGTAAGAAATCTGTAACGTTTCACTCCAAATATGCAGCATTCACCACTTCACTTCACAACATGAATTATGATTTGGAAGTGTATCGCTAACAATATATCTTTGTTCTTCTGTATTTATATATGTAATGTATAGGTAACGAAGTATGTGGTGGTTGACAATCCTCCCGAAATAGCGGCAATCATAGACAAGAAATTGGAAGGAAGCTACGACATGAGATCAATCACAGGTATTGTGAAACTAGCTCTCAGATGTGTTGAGGAAAAACCATCATCCAGACCCAGCATGAGTGAAGTTATTGCAGATATAAAGGAGGCCCTCATACTTGAGAGTGAGCGTACTGCTACTCTTTCAATTTCAGAGGAGACTGGTATTGGACATGGAGATTTGCAATCCCACCCCCTTTGTTCACGGGTGGAGTCCAGTGGATCCAATGATGGATGCGACCGTTCGAACATCCTTCAAACAGGAAGATGAATTGGAATGTAATTAAGAATATTTGTTTATTGATGTAGACTGATCAACTCATGCATGTTAGAGTCGTGTAATTATGCTTTACAGCTTGAGTCTTCTTTATAGCTTGAGGTTTGTGAGTTTGTTTTTTACAATGCGTGTATATAAATATTTTGGCGGTGTCTACCCAGCGGCAGAAATGTTAGGACAGTAAAAGGTGGTCGTAATTTGGTTAAAAAAAATTCAAAAACTTATGTTGTTTGAATATTTTTTTTTTTATGGTTTTTGAATTAGGTTTGAATCATGTTTTTTAATGGTGAAAATGGATTCAGTACCATCAAAAATTATAGGACATTTAAAATTTTAAAGTTTAATATTATAAGTTAGATTTACAAAAATCTCTACCAAATTTTATCAAAATTTTGTTAGAATTTCTATAATTTTTACAGCAAATTTGCAAGCTAATTAGATTACTACAAATGTTTTATATATATATATATAATGCAAACATAATGATATATGTATTTTATATTTCATTTGCAAAGTAACGGCTCAAAAAATTTTTATAAATGTCGTGGATTTTATCAAGTGAAATTTTATCTACTATTAGGATCATGATTATGTGTTATTATTCTTGAAAAATATTTTTAAATAAGAAATAATATGAAAATAAAATATTTTTAAATAAGAAATAATATGAAAGGTAGTGAAAAATAAATAGGAGTTTATAATTATGATTAGTTTTAATTAAAATTATTATAAAAAATTATATTATTATTGTTATTTCTAATGTTTTTTTAATTAATATATTATAATGTATTATTAAGATTAAGAAGATTTGGTAAAATATAAATAAAATATGGTCATTTTCTTTTGAATTTAAACTAATATATATTTTTCTTTACATGATTTAGTTTTTTTTCCAATTACTTTTTATATAACATATACTTAATTCTAATGATGTGATTAATCCGAAAGATTTTTATTTAAGATATATACTTAGTTAACATTCAAATATGTATATTTCTCCGGATGCGGATGTCTAGAGGTCTCATCGGGACACATGCCCCGGGCCATCTCCCAAAGCGCCTCGCATGGGGTGGCCACATGGCGCCATTAATATGGCTATCAATACGCACTTGCTCCGGGCATTTACTTAGCCGCGCCATCACCCTCTCCACCTTGGTCCGAACAGACGACACCATATGGATGCCTGCTCGCGCTCTCCGGATCACTCTGGCTCTGTCAGTCGCGCTCTGCAGCCCTTGCGCAGTATTTGCCCGGGAGGATGTGCTACACCATGCGAACGCACAAGCACTGGTCACCGATGCTCACTGCTCAGCTGCCTGGAAACTATTCCTGGCTTTCATTATACGCATAGCAATTTCTGTCTTTCCAATTTCAATTCTCAGGTT
The DNA here is from genome assembly GCA_034641835.2 of Pinus albicaulis. Taxonomy (NCBI): domain Eukaryota; kingdom Viridiplantae; phylum Streptophyta; class Pinopsida; order Pinales; family Pinaceae; genus Pinus; species Pinus albicaulis. Next base: position 408,285,748 of record CM076569.1, on the reverse strand, counting down.
TCTCCCAGTGTTTTCGGTCGATTTGCACCTGTTCTTGTAGCGCCCTCCAGTTCTTCGCCTGCTCACTCTGAGAAGATCACCATGTCTAGGCTTAGGCAGTGGATGACCAGCCGACGCGACGCCTCTCGGGGTAGGTCTATGAGTGAACGGCCTCCCATCAGTTCCGACGATGATTTCTCCAATGAGCCTTCTAAAAGGCGCTCTGCTCCGGTTCACAATGCCCCTCCCGGCCTCATTCATGGCAGTCATCCCTCTGCTCCTCCTCTGACCACGCCCCCGAGCCCTGTTTCCTCTGTCCCTCATCTCCCTGGCAGCCACATTCTGAGGCAAACCTCGCAACGCGCCGAGCTTCGCTTCGACAATGCCTTCAATCGCCCTTCCATTACTGCCTTCATAACTATCACCCTGCGTGAAGAAGCCACCATTCATTCTCCTCCGATAACTGGACCTGCGCCTTCTCCTCTCGTCCCCATCCCCAACCCGACTGCCTCTCCCACTGTTGGTCCCAGCGAACCCCCTGTTTCTGCTCCTTCCTCCATGGACCATATTCTCATGCAGGTGGGAGCGGACCTTTCAGGCAGAGACGGAGCTCAGTGTGCTGATGAAGAACCTGAGGATCTATATGGCTGTCGAATTGAAGAGGAGCAGCCAGCTCCAACCTAATTGCTTTGACTCTGCTATGTCCAGGACCAGTATGACTTCTGCTCTTGACTTTTTTTCAAAAAATTTGGCTTTTTTGGTTGTCTATAGCAGCAACAGCTGCATGCCAGTTATGTCTTTCTATAGTTTTTTCATGCTGAATGAAATAGACTCTTCACCAGTTTCCCATCTAAAGGGCGGTGTAATTACTTTTAAAGGAACTGGTTTCCCACTCTGGGCAGTTCATCATCTAGACAGAACTTGGATATCAAGCTCAGTTTCAAGCTCCCTCAGCTAAACCGTGGCAGTTTTGTAACTCTATGTTTATATAATAGAATTAGCACAATTTAGCAAAAAAAAAAAACATTCAAATATGTATATTTAAATTACCATTAAGTAAAGTAATATTTCCTATTAAGTTGAATAAATATAAATTTTTATGATCATATACGTAACATATTAATATATAAATTTATAAAATTCTAATATAAATATTAAACATTTATTTATTCTTTAAAAAATGAATAAATAATAATTATTGATGATGATGATGATGACAGTTAACGTCCACTAAGACCAATCTTTGGTCTATAGGACCTAAAAGAGCTATTTAATTTTATTTAAGATTTTATTCCTATGCTCAAAAATCTTGGAGAGAAGCCTCCTGAGCTCACTATAATTTTGACATCTTAAAAGGTTAGGAAGGTCAGTATTGTAACAAAGATTATGAAATTGAGCTCTAATGTGTTTGTGGCACTCTAAGAGAAAGTGATTTTCATCCTCAATATTCATATTCTCACAGAGATGGTAGATCCTTTCCATCCATGGTGTTTTAGGAAAAAAATAGAAAATAAACAAATATTTATTTTTATTTCTTATTTCTTATTCGAGTGAAACTAGCCGTTAATTTACAAACAGCTAGTTGATGTGATTTTTACAGAAACCCCTCAAACTTAAATTGAAATATTTCATTTAGTATAGATATTGAAATATTTTATTTAAAGACTATATTTTCTAAAACAGAAAAGTGAAGTGTTCAAACAGTTCTACCACTTCAAAGCTTTGGTTGAGAAGCAAAGTAGGCACTACATAAAAGTATTGAGAACTAATAGAGATGGAGAATATATCTCCAAAAACTTCCTACAGTTCTGCAAGGAGCATAGAATACACAAGAATACACAAGAAAAAGAACTCTTTTTTTTTTTTTGTAAATATAGTAGGCCCATTCTATTGACTATTTTTCATTAAGAAGCAGGTTACAAAAATAGAAGTTTCAACTATTGCCTCAACCTACCCGAAGGAAACCAGGTCTGTTGGCCATCTATATGCATGAAATGCGTTCCAAAACTGGAAAAGTTTCATTGTTCTATGTCCTACATTAGCTAACTGTTCCAAAATATTACTATCTAACTACTGTCTTTTAATTATATACCATAATCCTATAAACATTCAACATCAGTAAAGAGTAATTAAGCATCTGAACTTGAAACAGGAGCTGGGTCTTTAAGCGTAGACCCAGGCATGTCCACTTGTTGCAGTTGTTGTAATTGCTTTTCCATGCGGGCTACTTTGTCATCCAATCTGTTCATTCTGTCTGCTTTCTGATATTGGGTGATCTTGATATGCGAAAGCTGGTCCTGCATATCTTCCAGTTTGTCCATAATTCTGGCTTCCATCTTTGCTACATCCATGCTTTGCATACCCGGGGGAAAGCTTTGCATGGCTTTTGCTAACAGACATTTCATAGTCCAATATGTATGAATAGTTTGCTGAAACAGAGAGAGACGACCTCTGGTATTCGCTAGATCCTTGATGAAATCAAGCGCATCTTCTTCTGCTGCAATATCTTCTGGTTCCATTTGAATCTCCGTTTCCCATCCTCTAATTTCCTGTCTTGTCCTGGAGGTGTTCGTTTGAAGATAACTATCAAGCAGTGTTTCCATCCTTTCCTGGGTCGATTTCCTTCCACGTTTCTTCGGCTTTGATTCTTCTTGCTTTACCTGTTTTCCTTTCCCGGATTGATTGGTTGCGCGACGTTTCCCCATCTTTTCTCGGTTATGCAGCTGTAACATACATATATAATAGACTTTAGTTAAAGTCCGAATCCCATCAGTTAGCCAAAGCTCATTACCTGCTTGCTGGATATGGTAACGAACCCCACCACTGCCAGTGGTCACATTCCTAATCACAGAGCTGTCGATCCTCTGTCTGCTAGTCTTATGATGAAGAACAGGTCTAACCTTACTGAAGGCAATAATCTTGGGGGGCACTTTCAAAATACAATTGGGGTTCCTCTGCGTCATAGGCACAGAGTACTGAGACAGGGTTCTATTCGCGACTAAAATTAACATATGAAACTCATTCATGGGCCCAAAGTTTGAATTTCTAGACTTATAATTAATGCGGATGAAAGCACTGCAATAAACAACTTCTTTACTGCGACTCAGAACCAAATATTGCGAACGTAACCTAAGAAATTTAACAAAGACATCTGCATGCACAACCAGACTGACTCTGGCAAACTGACTCTTGAACTCCCTACTTAGAGTATTGGCATTATGGTTTAAAGGTGGGTCGACTCTGTCCATTACTCTACGAGTGACACAACACACAATGACATAGCATTTTGTTCCGAGATGGAAGGTAACAAAATTGTGAGCAGCTTTGGAGAGGCCTGTTTTACCTTGCCTGGCGGTTGCCTGAATGCAAGGGTCCCTAAAACATGGCTCTACTCTTTTTTGAACAGGCAAACCCAACTCATAAATTACATTACCAGTATAATCAAGCAAAATAAACCGCCAACACTTCTGAGCAATAGCGAGATTATCCATAATGAGCAAAGAATAGAGGTTTTGAACATACCACCACCCAGTCGACTCCCCGAACAATGCCCGACTACTCTTATTAATGACTGCAAAAGCCAATTAAGTATAGGACTTTCATATTCCACCATCAACCAATAATTCCAAAAACACATTACATACTTAGTCTTTCGCACATTCAATAATTTAAATACATTTTGAAATCATAAATAAAATAGTAATTAATAATAATTAATGATTCACTTAATAAATTAAATAACATGTTTTAATTATCTTTAATTTTTTATATCTTCCAGAATTTATTTATTAAAAAAAAATTCATATACCTTTTTCCCATTCTTAGTTAGATATATTAAACATTCATTTGTTTTAAAAAATTACATATTTGTTTTTATTTAAATACCACTGGTATATAAATCTATATATATCCTCACTTTTCACTTACTTCTATATATATCTATATATATCCTTACTTTTCACTTGCTAATCGATTTTATCCTCCATATCCTTTTTTTCTTTGAATCTTGCCTCCTTTTTTCTACATAGCTTAAACTAGAACTCCCTCCCTCTTTCCTCAAATCCCTATATACTCATAAAGTGGTATAATATTAATAACTTATAATATCCATGATATTCTTTCTTTTTTTTCAATTATTTGGTTTCACAAAATTATATACACGTCTTAAATTTGAATGTATTTTTATAATTTATTCATTTTTAAATGGTTAATATGTTTTTTTAATATAAATAATTAATTTGTGAGTGCGCTTTAAAATAAAATATAATTTTAGTAAAGTTTGGAATATAGATTAATGGGTAGCCAAGTGTCATGTTAAAACATTTCTTGTGAGAGTTAAAAATTGCCACCCCTATTTATTTTTCAAAATCTAATTTATTTACTCACTCATTTGAATAATAATATTTAAAAACCATTTTCATATTGATAAAAAAAATTGGAAAATATTATTTGAAACTTTGTGATATTAAAAGGATGAAATACTTATTAAAACATTTTTTTATTTTAAATATTATTTTTTTCTAAATATAATATTTTTATTTTTATTTTTTAGATGATAAAATTTATTATAAATAGCTATGTAGTAATAATGATAGTTTTATTAGTTAATTTATATATAAATATTTTTTAAATCATTATTTTTATTTAAGGAAACTTATGTATAAAATGACTCATTGAAATAGGTTATTGGAATTTTAATTTAATCATCTATAATTATTAATTTGATTGTAAGAATTTAACCGCTATGAAATGGCCATAAAATATTTTTTTTGTAAACAAAAGTTTCTATTAATTCAAATGATTAATTCAAATGAGTTGATAGGAAAAAGTATCTCGGCCTCAGTTAGACCATGTTTTTTGGATAGAAGGTAATAACAAATCCACACTATTAAAAGACAAGGAAAACTAGAAAACCACATTACAGATAGCCCATTGTCATAAAAAACTCCTAAAATCTAGATACATCTGACGATCATCCCTATTCTAAATAGTTAACCAGAGCTAGGTTTTCTAGACCAGTGTCTAGTGGCGGAGGAGGACTAAATGCACAATGTACACGTCCTTCCATATGTTCTAATATGCCTTCCAAATACTCAATATTTTTCTAGATGCTCCTCTGACCACGCTGAAGAGACGACAACCGATCTTGCATAATTCATTGCTTTTGTTGAAGGTCATTCGTGAAACTAATGATCATGTTTCTATCATCATGCATCTCACGTCCAAGCTAATCCAGGAGTAAGGTGATGTGTTGGAGACAATTATTTAGAGAATTTAAAGGAGGAGGAAATTCAATTCCATTGGGGGATTATGTTGGCTTCAGAACCAATTCTTCCCCTAGGTCTCGATTTCGTAGGTGATGTTCTTCCCTTTGGCCATGAGGCCCAATCCGTTAATAGATCCTACCACACTGGAACTGCATGGAAAAAATGTTAACATTTGTGTACTAATATTCAAAATCCCTCAACCATAAACTCCAGACCTTTTGAACCCTCTAGTTTTCATGGCCCTTTCTACCCTAGTGCAATCAAACTGTTGTAAGCAACAACCCTACCCACTACCCAATACCTAACTCCATGAGTCTATCCCCAAGTGTCCTCCCATCATGCGAAAAAAATGTTTACCACTCCATCATCCACCCACCACCACAAAAATTGATTCCTCAAGCAGTGACAGAGTTCCAACTGAAGCAACTCATGTAGGGGACGAGGATAATGTGCCACCCCAAAGGATTCAAGAAGCTCAAAAACTAAAATACAAATGGGAATCAACATTAAACATAAAAAAAAAATCAACAAATCACGAGAAAACAAGAAGAGTGGGCCAAAGATAAGGCTTGTTACTTTCTCAAATTACCCTTCAAAAAAGAAAAAAAATGTTAATTTAGAAGTATACCTAGGAGCCTAGGCCTTGTTGTCAACCCCAAAACCCAAAATGCCAATGTGCATAGATGTTTATCTCCCCTAACCACCATGACCCTCCAAATTCTATAACTAGACTCGATTACAATTTCCAAGAAAAGACCCACAAAACCAAAAGAAATGCCCACATACCAACAATGAAGGAAAACATAAACGAACCTTAAAATTGGACCTGTAAAGTTTACTACATGATTGAAAGCCAAATATTTCTCCATGGACTATGCCCCTTTGGTTAAGCCCTACCTATGCCACCTTCAAAGACCCATGAAGACGCAGAAAAAGGATTGGGAAAGAACCTTGTGTGTGGGTCTGAGATTCACTTGCTACAAACCATAACAGAGAATTTGTCAACGCCATCAAAACTAGCTTAAAATCCTTTCCAATTTTCTGAAGCTTGACGAGCAAAAGTTAGCACAACCAAAGTGCCACCATGTGTGCATATACCTCCAACTTATCCTGCCAACTTAACTCCCATACCCACGCTGAAAGCCAAATATTTCTCCATGGATTATGCCGCTTTGGTCAAGCCCTACCTATGCCACCTTCAAAAACCCATGAAGACACAGAAAAAGGATTGGGAAAGAACCTTGTGTGTGGGTCCGAGATTCACTTGCTACAAACCATAACAAAGAATTTGTCAGCGCCATCAAAACTAGCTTAAAATCCTTTCCAATTTTCCGAAGCTTGACGAGCAAAAGTTAGCACAACCAAAGTGCCACCATGTGTGCATATACCTCCAACTTATCCTGCCAACTTAACTCCCATACCCATGCTCATCCAACATTGTCCTATAAATCTTGTTTTTCCATATATAACCCCTCTGTCTTCTAAAAGAATTGTTGCTTGCTTGCAATAGGAAGCATGCTTGACATGCATCTTTAAACCCTATGCCAAGTGGATAAGGGTGGTGGGGCCCCCTCCATCCCTTAGTTGTCACCAATATCCACTCCCCATTTGGAAAAAATGTCCATGACATATTTTTAGAATAAAATGTTGAGATTTATTTCAAAAGTAATTATGCTTCTTTTAAATTTTAAATTAATTTAAACTAATGTGATATTAAATTTGACTTGGTTTTTATTTATGGTATTGAACTCTCATTACTTATTGTTTATATGTTTTTCATGTTAGATGTTTTGTTTAAATATATATTATTTAAGTCATATTATAATAGAAATAATAGCACTAAAGTTATAATTTAGTTAATTTATGTTTTTTTTTTTTTAATTTAATATTTGGCAATATGAAATGCATCATTAGGTAGGTGGTTTGATGCATACAATGTATATTGGTATTTGTTGGCATGTCTTTGAGCTTTCAAAATTTTTGTTTTTTTGAATAAAAAAATTTACTAGTCTTCACAAATAGAGAGATGAGATTAAACTTTCACTTCAACTTTGATATTTAATTAACATTTCCTTAATTATTTTTTTCCAATTATATTAACTACCTTCTTATTAAACAATAACACATATACATTTCATAATCATTACCTTATTTAAAAAAACATAAATATATATATATATATATATATATGAAAAAAATAATAATAATAAAATGAAAAAAAATCAGTAATATTAACTCCAGAAAAAAAGAAAAAAAATCACTTAGTTTATACTTTAACATCAATAAAACTTGAACTATCGACATTAATTAACAATTTAAACTAATATCTCTTGTTATCATCTAAAATTAATATCTCTCATTATCACCTAATATTATTTTTAACAAAGTTATCTTCCTTTTAATATCATTTCACTTTCATTTCATACTTAAAATCATGTACTATTCCAATTAATAATTTAACCTGATATTCAATGTTATCAAACATTAAATTAAACTATTTTTTTATTTTTTTATTATGTTTTTACGTGCATTAAATTCCAAAATTAGTCAACAACATGTAATGTAATGTAATGTAATATAATATAATATAATATAATATAGATAAAACATATTTCTTCTACACATATTCAAAGATTCTGAAGCCCATTACTAATTTTTTGTCGATGTTTTATTTGAAACGCATTTGGAACAAGGACAGACTAGTAGCCGAAATTTCTAAGACCCAATGACATTATTGATGTATCGTACATCGATCCTTATCATAAACACATTGTAACAGTTATTTGACTAGACTAAGCACAGAATTCAGTCACTGACTCTTTCGGGAATATAGTCAGTGACTTTTGGAATGGTCTAGACTAACAATTGCACCATATGTTGCAAAAGAAATGTTGTAAAGCAGTAACATAGGAAAGAGTAGTATAGAGGAAATGCTCTAACATGAATCATGCTTGATAGCTACAATTACAGAGGGTGAAGAACAGGATTGGGATAGCTACAACCACAGAGAAAGAATTGGACTATTCAATTACATAATTTGATTACAACTACATATATTAATAACATTAAAAATATAGTTTATATATCATTAAAAGTAAATATATATACACATATACACATAGACATATATATATATATATAATCGTCTTTAAAAAAATAATAATAATAACTTGGGTTTTTCGTTTCTTTACGTTATTGTTGATGGAGAAAACTTACATTAAGAAGTTGGTACTTTACAGTTTTACCTATAAGAACTTCCTTTCGCATAAGTGTGCTTTTTTCTTGTATCTCAATTACAGATTTAAGCTTCTACCTTATCTCATCAAGAAAAAAGGTTTCTTCAGCGTTTTTATAGAATAAAAAAGATTAAAAAGATGGCTAGTTTCTTACACGTCTGGTTTGAATTTATTTGATTTTCGCATCATAAATTTAACTTTTGTTGTTAAGTTTAAGTAGGATTTAGTAAGAATATGATATACAACATATTTATAACATAAGATCACATAAATAATTAAAATCAATTACCAATTGATTGAACATTCTATGATAGAACATACTCTCATACTCTTACCGTTGAAATGCAACATTACTGTATCATTCACAAAAATTTTCTTATGTCTAGTTATGCAAGTCAATGGACTAGGTATTGTAAGCAATCGAGCTGATTCTAAAATGGAAGTGTCGAGATTGCTACAGTTTGTGTTTGCCAGTGGCAACTAACTAGTAATAACTTACACATTATTATTACCTCTGGTATATTTAGATTTCATCTGCTCAGTGGATAATCTTCGCCTAGCTCTGGCAGCTGCTAGGTCTATCATATGAATTAATGACAAAGAATCCAAAAATGATATTTCAGTTTCTTGTAATACGGAACATTCAAGGACACGAGTGAAGTAGCAAGCCATTTGCAGGTATGGCTCGAAATATCTTATCAATATTCAAACTACCAATTACAGAAAAACACCATATAGCTTGTCAATTAATTAAATAACTTGATGTCTACAGAAACACCAACTGTACTTGAAGCATTTGCGTGGGAGTATGCCGCTCAAGATGACCCCGGTCGCTTCATTCCAGGCCGCTAGACGTGGCGAAGCCGGAGGGACAATGGAATTCCAACAGCGCAGTAAAATTACTCTTTTATCCTCATCGCTGTCAAGCTCATCCTCAACATTGAAAACATTTTCTGAAGCCATATTTACTATAAAATTATGGTAAGATTTTAATAAAAATCGATAGAAATTTTTGTAAATTTAAGTTACAATTATTTTAACATTTTGATTTTGAAACCATAAAAGTTTTAGATCTATTTTCACCATTTAAAACTTGATTGATATTTTAAATTTATTTTTACTCTCGAAACAAATTTGAAATTTGAAAGCTGAATAGACTAAAACAAAGTTATCAATAGACCTGGACTCAAGTCGCCTGAACAATTCGATGCTTACGACCAGAAATACTCAAGCAGACTGAACAATTCGATGATTACGAGTAGAAACTCGTCAGTGACTGGTCTCAAGTGCTAGTACTTTACAGTTTTACCTATAAGGACTTCCTTTAGCACAAGTATGCTTTTTCTTATATCTCAATTACATATTTAAGGTTCTACCTTACCCCATCAAGAAAAAAGGTTTCTTCAGCATTTTTATAGAATAAAAAAGATTAAAAAGATGGCTAGCTTCTTACACAGCTGGTTTGAATTTATTTGATTTTCGCATCATAAATTTAGCTTTTGTTGTTAAGTTTAAGTAGGATTTAGTAATAATATTATTTACAACATATTTATAACATAATTATAACATAAGATCACATAAATAATTAAAATCAATTACCAGTTGATTAAACATTCTATGATAAAACATACTCTCATACTCTTACTGTTGAAATGCAACATTATTGTATCATTCACAAAATTCAACACAGAGTGGATTGAGAATTGTATGATAAAACATACTCTTCAGGTCGAAATTCAACATAACTGTATCACATACATAAATCAACACAAAGTTGATTGAGATTTCTATGATAAAACATATTCTTCCAGTTGAAAATGCAGCATATAACTATATCACATTCCCAGCTGAATAGCGAGAGGATACTACCCCTAATGCCAGCCTGTGATATGGGACATTAGTAGGACCTGTGTGTGTTGCTTTTGAATTGAAGAATCTGAAAGGACCAAATAATTTATAATTTGTATTTTATCATCTCTCACAAACAAGAAAACGCTGACCTTCACATTTAGGGCCTCAAGAGTACAGGACCAAAAATGAAGCCCACTAGTGATTAGAAGAAGTTGATTTCAACGACATGGATATGTCTGACGAAGGCATGTTGGTGACAAAAAAGATCCAGATATATACAATATTAACCAATTTTGCACATAAAGCGTCACATATCTGGTTTTCTTTGAAGAACTATTAAAGTGCTTTGCGAGATCTGCGGCAACAGTTTTGTAGTTGGTTAATAATGAACTTCTAGCATTAACCTTGCAGTCATCTTCCATCATATCCTTCTTAATATTCAGCGGAACATCCAGGATTCGAATAGGTAATGGTATCTGCAATCAGAGGCATTTAGAAGCTTTTAATCCAGAGATAATGGAATAAAATTTAGGGATTTTAGTGTGAGAAAGAAATTGCAATTAGTTAACAGTATCTACAATCGTAAACAATGAGAAGCTTTTTGTCCAGAGAAAATGTAGTGGACTTTAGGGATTTTTCATAGATGACAGAAATAATTTCAGTTCTTAAGAACAATTATGATCTCTGGTTAAAACAGACATTCTGAATTTTAGAAAAGGCCTAGTTTGAATCAGAGAAAGAAATGCAGATTAATGAAAAAAGAATAAATAAAAAGTATATTCCTAATCTATACATTTTCATGACGTTTTTATTTTATTTTATTTTTAGATGGAAAAGCTCAGGACTTGGCAGCACATTGTTATGGAGTCCCACGCAGCACCGCTTACTGCTATAAATAATGAGAAACAATGTCTTTGCACAAAGTATCATCAAATCACACAGCTCCTAGGCATTCCTAACCACCTCACTGGCTGTTATCTAACCAAGTGGTAGAACACCATAACTAATTACATGAGTAAAAAATATGCTTACAAGGTCTAAGATGAATTCCTATCAGTAGCAGCAGTCATAACAGAAAAAACAATAAGAGGAAGTTTGATAAAAGAATAATGCCTGTGGTGATGAGGAATGCCAGTGAGAATTTGGCTGGCTAATAAGTTTGAAGCTATGTTTGAGCCCTGAGATTGAGCCAGGAGAAAATAATAATCAATCAGGTAAACAAAAAGAAGAACCCCTACAAGGAGATGCAGGGACTTCTAGAAAAAAAATAGAAATATGCCTATCAGAATCTACAGGAACCACTATTAACACTGAAAACATAAGAGGAATTCCCATCAGGATCAGCAGACTAGCCTAAGAAATCACTATTGCAAAACAAGAGAGGAATGGGTATATGAACAGAGTAGGGCTGCTAGTGTCAGAGTAGGGCTAATACCACACTACTTACCATAAATTCAACTGGACTGTTTGCAATGGCTAATGGCTCCTTCACTAGCACTTTCTATCTCCATCAATGTGCTCTCACTACCGTAGTTTCAAAGCTTTTGCTGCCTATCAGAAGGTTGATGTTTCCCCTTCCCCAAATGCTTGTGAATCATCTTCAAGTTACCAACTTTTGAACAATATCCTTGGTTCCCTTCTTTTCCCTATCCATATTCTTACATTGTCCTTGTCCATCATCAAAATCCTCTAATTTGCCCAGAAATTGGGTGAAAAGGTCGTCAAGAAACCGACGATGGTGTTGCAAATCCAGACCAACCTTAGCACTCCCTTCCGTCCGAGCGAAGAATCATACAAATGCCCAAATATCCCGGCACTTGCATCAACAGAAAAAAATATAAGAAAAAGAATTTATGTCTCTCCAACCAAATAAATGCAAAAGGGATGATTAATTACCGAGCATACACCAAATGAAAAACGCAGACTGCAGAACGCCAACTTTGTATTTGTGGTCACAGAGGAGACCCCATTTGGAAACTGTAGAAACGTTGCTTCCTCCGTCCCAGTCCCATGACGCTCGATCCATGGAACATATAGATCCCGTCGAGCTGCAGGATTCGAACCCGCGCTTCATGGAAAGGAAATCGTCTAACGGTTTCTGTGTGTTGCAGTTCCAATGGGGCTCATAGTCAGTAAAAATAATGACCATGGTATGGAAGCCTTAGAGAGTCCATACGAGGTTGGACAACACAAAATTCTTGAGCTACCACCGTCCGAATTCTCTCGTCCATTTCTGCAGCATGTCTTTGATGTTGATTCTCTCTACCACGTCCAAATTTTTCTCATCTTTGGACAGGAGTTCATCTGTCAAGCCAGCCTAGGCTTCTTCATGGCTTCTACACCAAAAGACGGAGCAACTTATTCTCATGTTCGGTAATATATATTTTCCTGTAACTAATTAAAAATGTAATAGTTTTTAATTGTAAGGTAGAGATTATTTGAATCGTCTAACATTAAAATCAAGGGTTCACAATGGTACATGTAGCAATTTAGGAAAGTTGTTTTCAATTAGGTACGCTTTACAGTTTAATTATAGCTTCGTAGCACATTTGGAACAAAGACAGACAATGCTAATTAAGAACGGGAATTGCATGTAAGCATCATGAAACTAGCATGAAACTAGCGGCCATAAACAAGTATACGTGGAGATTTCTAATATCTAATGAGATTATTGATGTTTTTTATGATTTTTGAATAATTTATTTAGCATTTATTATATCAGGTGATGTTAAAGGTGAAGAAGATGATGTTCATGAAGAAGTATGCCTAAATTTCTCATACTTGAATACAAATACAAATACAAAGAGTAAAGAAAACTCTACTTAAATGGTTCACAAAACATAATACTTACTAAAATTTAAGGACATCTTTCACATTGATATCAGATATGCCCAAAAAAATTTGATGTGTGAAGCTTAATTTTTATGCACTGCCATTGCCCAGTACGTTATTTTTTGATAACGATTGACTGCATTGACTGGATAGCTTTGTATGGTGGCTTAAGCAGGTGTCCCCAAGACAAGTTCGACTGCATCTGGGAAGCGTACTGGTATTCTCAAGATTCTTATGCAAGTTCGCTAGAACCCATTTTAGCAAACAATACCAAAAACCTTCCACCAATTAGAGCCATGCAAAACACAAGGGTTATGGACAAGGATAACCTTGGAACAATTATAATACCATACTACGGGTTTTATAAATCATTACTGGTGTTGTATTTTGTTGAGATCCAGATGTTAAATATGACATTAATCGAGATCTTTTTATGTGGAGTAAATGGGGAAAAACGGTCTGACATCATTACAATTGTACCTTATTACACTACCATGGAGCTAGTAATTCTATCTGATAAAACAAATAGCTACAGATTTGACCTATACAGGGCTAAAAATTCTACCCATGGCCCTATACTCAATGCCTATGAGTTTTACTTGATATTGGATACAGCACAAGAAACGTATCAGCCAAATGGTAAGTGTCCTGCCTATAGTTCCCATAGTGTAATTGTAGATATTATAAGTCAATTTCTGACCAAGTAGTAAACTCAGTTGAGGTTCTTAAGGCGGTCAAGAGAAGGTTTCACATAAAATATTGGATTTCCGATCCTTGCTATTTGATGGAATGGGAAGGAATTGTCTGTGATAATGATTATAATAACTCTTCGTTCAGAACAATTTTGTAAATGTAAGTTTACTTCTTCAATTTCTATACAGTTAACTACTTCATCGAAACTATAAAACTGAAATGATAACACCATAGCATAGATTTCTTGATGGCAGAAATTTATCCGGAAGGAATCTTATAGGATTGGTACCCGAGGATTTTGGACAGCTGAATGCAATAGTTAACCTGTAAGTAGAATTTTATTTTCCAGTCGTCATGGTGAAAAGTTCCAAAATAATCCATTCAGGTATTCTTAGTGGAGTATTAAAATCAAAGGCGATTCATATGTCTATCCTATCAGATTAAATGACAAATAGAATTTGATGGTGCTGATTAAAAACTCAACATAGCTTGCTTTAAAATGGAACTGGCACTGATCTATTTTTGTTGAAATTACCAGGTCAGTTAATAATAATCATCTGACAGGTTCTTTGCCAAATTTCTCCAATTTAACCAAGTTGGAAATATTGTAAGTACTCCTTTCGAAACATAAATGTTCAATTTCTTGGTCCTTTCTTCTTTTAGAGCCATATAGATTGTTCAGTTTCTTGGTCCTTTCAAAGGAAAATGAAGCTATGCATTTGCTTGCTGTGCAGACATTTGCGAGACTATTGAATATTAAATTTAGCTGCAGTCAGAGCCGAAGGACAGCAACTTAGAAAAAAATCTTGGATCTGTCCTCACTCCATCTCGCATTCAACTCTGATTTAACACCTTGCATTCACATTTAAAACTTCATTGTTGACCACGCTATCAACCTACAATCAAACCTCGCCATCCTGTCTTTAACTCACGCCATACCTGCATTCAACCACAACAATAAATCTTCACCAACCACAGTTCTGTTTTACCGCCATTTTTATTTAATTCAAACAAGGACACGTGAACCAATAGAAATTTATCATGCAGCTTTGAGGCTGTACGTCAGCAAGGCAAATTGGTACGCGATAAATTCTTGAAATAGAGTTTAATTTTTGTTTGGATTCCAGCGGGCTCCACCTCCAGCCAATGGGAGGCCGATCGCGCAGAAATGGTGCCCTATGTCAGTAGGCCCATTTGGTACGCGATTTTTCCATGTAATGGGATTAAATTTTGGTTTTGAAATCCGCAAAGGTTTCAAACTTTGGTTAAATTTTTTAACAAGTTTTTTTTGTTGCGGCAAAGGTTCTTTTTGTAAAGACCTTGGTTTATTTTTTTTTACTGCAGTATGTTTTATTACAAATTCATTTTGTCTTTTGACATATGTATACGTTGAATATACATATATATATATTATAAACTTCTAAAGTTGATAATATATATATATATATATATATATATATATATATATATTAGTTAAATAGTTTGATTTAATTATTTTTAATATGTCATATGAAAAAAAAGGTCGATGGCATAAAAATTTGTTGTGCATTTTTTTAATATGTGTGGATTGTGCATTATAAAAAGCCCGAGAGGTTGAAACAAAAATACTGCTGCGTATTTAAAAAAAAAAAACAAAGAGTTGTTGTGTCTTTTCTTGGAGACTCTGTATGAAAAACAAAGTGCAGAAAATTGTAATTTTTTGTTGAAGGTAGAAAAAGCCAGAGTGTGAAAACACAGTGACTGTGTATTATTGTAAAAGCCAGCAAAGGCAGAAGAGAAGTGTGAAGCATTGTGTGTGCAATTTTTTTTCGTAAGAGACAGAGAGGAAATTTGAGGACACTGCGTGTGAAGCAATTCCATCTTTTGTAATCTCCCAGCAGTGGAAAGTTATCAGTTTGTAATAGTTTTTCATTTTAATGAAATAGAAGTAGTTTTTGAATATCTGTCCAGCAAAGATAAATTTTTGTGTGTTCTCTGTGTTAAGAGAAGAATTTTTTTTTATTCTCCATGTGTGTTCTGGAATACTCAGAAATTTCAACATAGTATCGGAGCTAGTCTAGGCTTGTTGAAGTTTTTCAAAGAAGGTGAAGGAAGGAGTTGTTGCAGCATTCAACCAGCAGTATGAAGGCTCAGAAAAAATCCAGGTATTTCTCAAAAACAGAGTTTTGAATTTGTTTAAAAAGTGTAGTCCAGAGAAGTATTTTTGAAGACAGAGTTAGTCTCTTAAGCAGAAAGACAGTTTATTTAAAAAAAAACACAGTCAAGTTTTATTACATAGTTCAGTGTGCTAAGTCATGGCAGGAGCCAGCCCAAGCATGAGTATTGGAAATAATCAACTCCCACAGTTTAATGGGAAGAACTATGACTATTAGGAAATCACCATGAGAGCCATGTTTGCCTCTCAGGATTTATGGGAGTTTGTTGAAAATGGTTTTGAAGAACCAATAGATGAAAATGTTTTTAATGCTTTAACACAGGCAGAGAAGGATTTGTTGAAGAGAAATAGGAATAAGGACTCAAAATCCCTATTCTATCTCTATCAAGCAATGCATGAGAGTGTGTTTCCAAGGATAGCAGCAGCTAAGAGGTCCAAGGATGCATGGGATACCCTCCAGATTGCCTATCAAGGTATGGAGAAGGTGAAGAAAGAAAAGCTACAATCGCTGAGGAGAGACATTGAAACTCTCTGTATGAAAGAGTCTGATAGCATAGACTTATTCTTCACACATGTGATTGGGTTGGTTACCCAGATAAAGTCTCATGGAAAAACACTTGAAGAAAGAAGGATAGTGGAGAAAGTGTTGAGGAGCTTACCCTCAAGGTTTGATGTGATAGTCACAACCCTTGAAGACAAAGGATCTCTCGAATGTTTCAGTTGATGAAATTCATGCATCACTGATGACACATGAACAAAGATTGGGTAGAAATGCACACTCATCTTTGGAGCATGCCTTCAAGACCCAAATTTCCTTTGGAAGAGGAAGAGGTCAAGGTAGAGGAAACTACAGAGAAAAATGAAGAGGCAGAAGCCAAAACAGAGGAGGAAGATGCAGCCCTGCAAACACTAATGGAAGGGGCAACAATCAAAGTTAGAACCAAGGCCAAGGCAACAGCCAGCAAGATAGAGAAAATCAAGCACATGGACAAAGGTATGGTAAATCCCAAGTCTGATGTCATTGTTGTAAGAAGTATGGCCATTATGCCAATGAATGTAGAAAGAAACAGAGTGATATGGGTAATAGACCCAGTGCTAATTTTACTAAAGAAAATATCAACCAAGATAAGTTGTTTTTAGCATATAATATGGCTGAGGAAAAGAATGAAGATATATGGTTTCTAGCTTCAGGATGTAGTAACAATATGACTAAAAACATTGCCATGTTTTCCATGTTAGACGAAAATGTAAAGTCTCAAGTAACATTGGGGACAGACAGTAAGGTCTCTGTCATGGCAAAAGATAGAGTGAATGTTTTGACAAGGAAAAGAGAATGAAGATCCATATTAGATCTTTACTATGTACTTGGTATGAAGTGTAACCTCTTGAGCATTGGACAGCTCATTCAAAAGGGGTGCAATGTTTTCTTTGAAGATGATGTATGCACCATCATGGATAAACCACCAAGCAAGCAATGCATTGCACAAGTGAAGATGACAAGGAACATAATGTTCCCTCTTAGGATGAGAGCAGATTTGAATAAAGGAGCTGAAATGGCAGCAGTGACACAAGAGACATTCCAAAGAGAAGCAAAAGATGAAAATTGGTTATAGCACTTGAGATTTGGACATCTCAACTTTGGAGGTATGAATTTGTTGCATAGGAAATGAATGGTAAGATGATTACCATTGATTTAGAAACCGGATAGCCTATGTGAAGGCTGCATCTTGGGCAAACAACACAAAGAAAACTTTCCATCAGGAAAGAGCATAAGGTCAAAGGCACCCTTAGAAATTTTCCATTCATATTTGTGTGAACCAATGCAAACACCATCACTAGAAAGCAACCACTATATGCTGACTTTTATTGATGATTTCACAAGGAAAACTTGGGTTTATTTCTTGAAATATAAAAGTGAAGTGTTTGAGAAATTCAGCCACTTTAAGGCTCTTGTAGAGAAACAAAGTGGGCAGCATATTAAGGTCTTAAGGAATGATAGAGGAGAAAAGTGTATCTTAAAAAAATTCTGCATTTTTGCAGAGAAAATAGCATACACAAGCAATTTACAGCAAGGTATACACCGCAGCAAAATCGTGTTGCTGAAAGGAAAAATAGAACCATCATGGACATGGTAAGAAGTATGTTGAAGGCAAAACATTTTCCAAATGAATATTGGGCTGAAGATGTACATTGTGCAGCATATATCTTGAATAGATGCCCAACCAAAGCTGTAATGAACATAGTTTCGGAAGAAGCATGGAGTGGCATAAAACAAGGTGTCACCCACATGAGAGTTTTTGGTTGTGTGGCTTATGCACACATTCCAGATCAGCTAAGGAAGAAGTTGGACGGTAAGGGGGAGAAGTGCATATTTATTGGATACAGTGAAGAATACAAGGTTTACATGTTGTATAACCCATCCACCAAGAAGTTTGTTATAAGTAGAGATGTTCAGTTCATTGAGGAAGAAGCTTGGGATGCAAGCATTGAGAAAATAGTCAATGTGAAGAGTTATTTGTCTCATGATGATGACGAGAAATAAATGGCTAAAAGGAACACCTTATTAGCAGCACCACCTCCACCAACACAAGGACAGCAAGGGACACCATAAGCAAGTATGAGAACACCCTTAAGAAGTGATAGCAGTGCTTCTCCAAGCACACCAAAAGGAGCAGATTTGAGTGCTTCTACAAGCACAAGTACACCAAGTGAAAGAGGAACCAGATTCAGAAATTTGAATGACATTTATGAGCAAGAGGCAGAAAATGAAGGTATGATCTCTTTATTTTCATTGTACTGTCATATATATGATCCTATTAATTTTGAAGAAGCTATAAAAGATAAGAAATGGATAGATGCTATGGATGAGGAAATGAATTCCATAGAGAAAAATAAAACATGGGAATTGGTTGATATCCCAAAAGGTAAAGAAGTAATTGGAGTGAAATGGGTTTACAAAACCAAGAGCAATGCTAAAGGTAAGATTGAAAGGCACAAGGCCAGACTTGTTTTCAAAGGCTACAAGCAGCAACAAGGAAGAGATTATGGGGAAACTTTTGCACCAGTTGAAAGAATGGAAACAATAAGAGCAATGTTGTCCATAGCAGCACAACACAAATGGAAATTTTATCAAATGGATATGAAATCAGCATTCCTAAATGGAGTATTGATGGAAGAGGTTTATGTTGAACAACCTCTGGGCTATGAGAAAAAGGTCCAAGAGCACAAAGTTTTCAAATTGAAGAAAGCTCTTTATGGGCTGAAACAAGCACCAAGAACATGGTACAGTAGGATAGATTCCTATCTACTGGAGAATGGGTTTGAGAAATGTGAAGGAGAACCCACATTATACATCAAGGAGAAAGATGGTAAGATGTTGATTGTTGTTTTATATGTTGATGATGTGATCTTTACAGGTAATGATGCTTACCTCATTGAGAATTTTAAATCAGTCACGAAGGATGAATTTGAAATGACTGATATGGAATTGCTGAAATACTTCTTAGGAATAGAAGTAGAGAAAAATGAAAATAATATTTTTATTTCTCAAGCTAAATATGTAAATGAAGTTTTGGAAGTATTTAACATGCAGGGTTGCAAGGCAACAATTACTTCTACAGTGATGGGATTGAAACTCAGCAAAGAGGACAACAACAAGGATTTTGATCCTAGTTTGTAAAAGAGCATAGTTAGCAGCCTTATGTATTTGATTGCAACTAGGCCTGATATTATACATGTTGTGAGTTTAATTTCCAGATTTATGGAAAGGCCAAAGGAGGCACATTGGCAAGCAACAAAAATAATTCTGAGGTATGTGAAAGGAACTAAAAGGTATGGAATTCTATATACCACTTCAGAAAATTCTGAATTGACTGGATATACTAACAGTGATTGGGATGGAAGTATAGATGACCGGAAGAGTACATCTGGTTATGTTTTTCACATGGGTTCAGGAGCCATTTCATGGGCTTCTAAGAAACAACCAATTGCGGCTTTATCTACAGCAGAAGCAGAGTATGTGGTAGCTACAACAGCAGCATGTCAAGCAGTTTGGATGACGAGAATGTTGAGGAGTTTGTGTCAAGAACAGGTAAAAGGCACAACAATTTATTGTGACAATATCTCAGCTATAGCATTGTCAAAGAATTCAGTGTTTCATAAGAGAATGAAACACATTGATGCCAAGTATCACTACATCAGGGAGCTAGTGAACAATGGTGAAATTGTTTTGAAGCATTGAAGAACAGAGGAGCAATTTGTAGACATTTTAACAAAACCATTGGGGCAGAAAAGTTTTAATTATTTAAGGAAGTATTTGGGTATGGAAGATAACCCAGCAGTTGAATTTAAGGGGGAGTGTTGAAATATTAAATTCAGCTGCAGTTAGAGCTGAAGGACAGAAACTTAGAAAAACTTCTTAGATCTGTCATCACTCCATCTTGCATTCAACTCTGATTTAACACCCTGCATTCACATTTAAAACTTCATTGTTGACCACGCTATCACCCTGCAATCAAACCTCGCCATCCTGTCTTGAACTCACGCCATACCTACATTCAACCACAACAATAAATCTTCACCAACCACAGTTCTGTTTTACCACCATTTTTATTTAATTCAAACAAGGACACGTGAATCAATAGAAATTTATCATGCAACTTTGAGGCCCTACTTCAGCCAGGCAAATTGGTACGCGATAAATTCTTGAAATAGGGTTTAATTTTGTTTGGATTCTGGCAAGCTCCACCTCCAGCAATTGGGAGGCCGATCGTGCGGAAATGGTGCCCTACGTCAGTAGGCCCATTTGGTACACGATTTTTCCATGCAATGGGATTAAATTTTGGTTTTGAAATCCACAAAGGTTTCAAACTTTGGTTAAAAGTTTTAACAAGTTTTTTTTGTTGCAGCAAAGGTTCTTTTGTAAAGACCTTGGTTTATTTATTTTTTACCACAGTATGTTTTATTACAAAGTCGTTTTGACTTTTGACATATGTATACGTTGAATATATATATATATATATATATATATATATATAGTTAAGTAGTTTGATTTAATTATTTTTAATATGTCATATGAAAAAAAGGCCAATGGCATAAAAAGCTGTTGTGCATTCTTTTAATATGTGTGGACTGTAAATTGTAAAAAGCCCGAGAGGCTGAAACAAAAACACTTTTGTGTATTTAAAAAAAAAAAATAGAGAGCTGTTGTGTATTTTCTTAGATACTCTGTATGAAAATGAGAGTGCAGAAAATTGTAATTTTTTGCTGAAGGAAGAAAAAGCAAGAGTGTGAAAACACAGTCACTGTATTATTGTAAAAGCCAGCAAAGGCAGAAGAGTAGTGTGAACACTGTGTGTGCAATTTTTTTCTTCGTAAGAGACAGAGAGGAATTTTGAGGACACTGCATGTGAAGCAGTTCCATCTTTTTTAATCTCCAAGCAGTGGAAACTTATCAGTTTGTAATAGTTTTTCATTTTAATGAAATAGAAGTAGTTTCTGAATCTTTGTCTAGCGAAGAGAAATTTTTGTGTGTTCTCTGTGTTAAGAGGAGAGTATTTTTTTATTCTGCATGTGTGTTCTGGAATACTTAGAAATTCCAACAAAGACAACAATTTCGGCAGTAGTGTTCCAGATTAGTCAAGTTGAAAAGGAAAAAATTACTGAGACCATTTAACCTCTTCTTCTTTTTTCATTTATGACAGATTTATAGGAAACAACAATTTTAGTGGAGTGATTCCTCTTCAGCTTCTCAAATATCCTTCATTGGAAGTTAAGTAATCTAATTATAACTTATATTTTACTCATTGTATTCAACACAAATTCCCATTATGATAGTTTGAACTTTCAAGTTCAGAATTAGGAAACAAGTGAAGCTTCACTAAAAAAATTCTTCATTTTGTGTTCTCCAGCTACTCTGGGAACTACTTCCTATGTATGCATAAAGGAGAATGTATCCAAAAAATTCAGACAACAGGAGGTCATTTAAGAAAGCACAAATTTTTCCTCGGAATTACACTAAGCGGTGCCGTATTAATGGCTTTAGCGTCCATGGTGGGTATTGCTCTATACTGGAAAAAACTAGGAACAAAAAGGCGTCCTAATGAAGGTGAGAAAATAACTTTTATTGTAGGAAAATTCCAATAAGACATAGCGAAAGTTTACCATACGAAACTGCCTACCACTTTTTTTTTATGCTTAGTAAATTTACTTGGATTGCAGACTCCAGAATTGTTGGAATTTAATTCCAACTGCAACATAAAACAGCTGGACAGAAAATCCGATTGCTGTAGATATTTCAGAAAGGTGGATGCCTGAAAGTCGTGCTTGATTTATTGCACTCCACTGTGCATTTAATTTGCAGAGTTAATGTCCCTGCAAACAGCCGACTTCATTTTCCAAAAGGCATCACGATTCTCCCACCGCTTGCAGCATTCAATACGCTGATAAGCTTCAAAGATATTTGTATTATTTTATTGTTTTAAGTCAAATATGTTTTTAACATATAAATGTAATGAACAACAGTTCTTTTTAAAGTTAGAGAGTTTGAGAAATAAAAAAAGACAGAGAAGAAGACACAGCAGAGAAAAACAGAGGAAAAACAGAGTCACTGTGTTTTGGAGCAGTAATGCATTCTACAGGCAGTTTCAGAAACTGTCTTTGTGTTTCAGCAACTGACTGTGTGGAGTTTCAGCAACTGTCTGTGCGTTGCTGAAACACGAATTTGTGTAGAAACAAAATTTGTAAAAACAGAGTATGGAGTTTTTTATTATTCCAGAACTGTAGTTCTGAAGAAGTTTGTAATTTTTATTGTCATTTTTATGGTTAATAAAAACAGAGCTTTTCTCCATATCTTCTTTGTCCATATTTCTCTCATTTCTTCGTGTTGAGTTGAGGAACTTTGCTTCCTCTGTTTTGTTCGAAATTTTCAGAAATTTCCATCATGGTATCAGAGCTGGTCTAGGCACTCAGTGAGACAAAAACAGAGTTTTTTTTCTATAGCAGGAGCTATAAGAAGCTTACTAAGCATATTTCTCCAGCAGAGAAAGTTCTTTCTTGTTTTATTATACAGTCAGTATCTTTTCTTTACTTATACAGGTTAAGATGGAAGATGCTAGAACTAGTTTGACAAATTCCCAACTGCCATAGTTTAATGGGAAAAATCACAGTTATTGGTCCATAACTATGAGAGCATTCTTTGCTTCTCAGGGAATATGAGAGCTAGTTGAAACTGGCTATGCTGAACCTGCAGATGCAACAGCGTTGGCTGCTTTGACAGTAGCAGAAAGAGACCAGTTGAAGAGTGACAGGAAGAAGGATGCCAAAGCCCTCTTTTTTCTCTTTCAATTAGTACATGAGAGTGTCTTCCCACGGATTGCAGCAGCAACAAAATCCAAAGAGGCATGGCATATTCTCAAAATTTCCTATCAAGGCATGGAGAAGGTGAAGACTGCAAAGTTGTAGATGTTGAGGAGAGACTTTGAAACACTCAGCATGAAGGAATGTGATACAGTAGATTCATTCTTCACTCAGGTTATTGGGTTGATAACTCAGATAAGATCTCATGGTGAAATTCTTGAAGAAAGAAGGATTGTAGAGAAGATCTTGAGAAGTTTACCCTCAAGGTTTGAAGCTGTTGTGGTAGCAATAGAAGAAACAAAGGATCTCTCACAGTTCACAGTAGATGAACTGAGTACTTCTCTTATGTCTCATGAACACAGACTGAGTAGAGGAACATATTCCTCTTTTGAGCAAGCATTCAAGACTCAGATGTCTTTCGGCCAAGGAAAAGGTCGAGGTGGAGCAAATAACAGAGGTCGTGGAAGAAGCCAAAACAAAGGCAGAAATAATCCTGCAAGCACAAGCAGAAGGAGCTGCAATCAGAACCAAGATGAAGGTTCAAGCAAACAGCAAGCTCATGGAAAAAGGTATGACAAATCCCAAGTCCAATGTCATTATTGTAAGAAATATGGGCACTATGCCAATGAATGTAGGAAAAAACAAAATGACATGAATAATAGTCAAAATGCTAATTTTGCAAATGAAGAAGATAAGAATCCAAAGATTTTGTTGTTAACATGTAACATTGCACAAGACAAACAAGATGATTTTTGGTTCTTAGACTCAGGTTGTAGTAATCACATGACTGGAAATATTGCAATGTTTGCCAATCTGAATGAAAATTTGAAATCTGAGGTAACAACAGGAACTGATAGCAAGATATCTGTCAAGGGTAAAGGCAGAGTCAGTATCCGAGGAAGAAATGGAGAACAGATGATTGTGCCAGAGGTATACTATGTACCAAGTCTGAAATGTAATCTTTTGAACATTAGACAGCTCATTGACAAAGGTTACAATGTGTTCTTCAAAGATGATGTGTGTACAATCAAAGACATACCTCCAAGTAAGAAGATCATTGCAGAGGTGCGGATGACCAGCAATAGAATGTTTCCTCTCAAACTCAGGGCAGATTTGAAGGAAAGAAGAACTATTGCAACTGTAACACAAGAATTCTTTCAAGAACAAGTGAAAGATGAGAATTGGTTGTGGCACTTGATATTTGGACATCTCAATTTCGGAGGCTTGAATCTGTTGCATAGAAAAGGAATGGTAAAAGGATTGCCATTGATTGAGAAACCGGATAGCCTTTGTGAAGGTTGCATCTTGGGCAAACAACACAAAGAAAGCTTTCCAGCAGGAAAGAGTATAAGGGAAAAAGCACCCTTGGAAATTTTTCACTCTGATGTGTGTGGACTGATGCAAATACCATCATTTGCCGGAAATAAATATGTTTTAACTTTCATTGATGATTACACCAGAAAGACATGGGTGTATGTGCTGAAACGGAAGAGTGAAGTGTTTGAGAAATTCTGCCACTTCAAAACTCTTTTTGAGAAGCAGTGTGGGCATTATATCAAAGTGCTCAGAACAGATAGAGGTGGATAGTACATCTCCAAAGACTTTCTGCGTTTTTGCAGAGAGAATGGCATACAAAAGCAGTTCACCGCGAGGTATACACCTCAGCAAAACGGTGTTGCACAAAGGAAGAATAGGACCATTCTGGACATGGTCAGAAGTATGCTGAAGGCAAAACACTTGCCGCATGAGTATTGGGCAGAAGCTATCACTTGCACAGTTTACATCTTGAATAAATGCCCAACTAAAGCTGTCATGAACAAAATACCAGAAGAAGCATGGAGTGGACAAAAGCAAACTGTCACTCACATGAGAGTATTCGGCTGTGTAGCATATGCACATGTACTGGATCAGCTAAGGAAGAAGCTTGACAGTAAGGGGGAGAAGTGTGTCTTTATTGGCTATTGTGATGGGTCAAAAGCATACAAACTCTATAATCCATCCACCAAGAAATTGATAGTAAGTAGAGATGTGCAGCTCATTGAGGATGAAGCTTGGGATGGAAGCTTAGAGAAGACAGTGAATGTGAAGACAATTGTGTCTCACGAAGAACAAGAAGAGGAAGGGACAGTAGAAAATAATCCTTCCTTGGTGGGTCCTCCTCCACCACAGCAAGTACAACAAACCACACCACAAGCTGGAATTCGAACAGCCTTGAGAAGTCAAGGAAGTGCTTCTCCAAGCACACCACAGGGATCAGAAATACCCTCAAGTTCGGATGGAACTCCAAGCACACCAAGAAGACCAAGATTCAGAAATCTGAATGAGATTTATGAACAAGGAGAGGTAAGTAACAATATCGGTCTGAATTCATTATTCGCTTTATATTGTCATGTTGATTACCCAATTCATTTTGAAGATGCTGTAAATGAAGATAAATGGATTGAAGCAATGAATGAAGAAATTGGTGCAATTGAGAAGAGTAAAACATGGGAGTTAGTGGACCTCCCTGAAGGCAAAGATGCCATTGGAGTTAAGTGGGTCTATAAGACCAAAAGCAATGCTGAAGGCAAGATCGACAGGCATAAAGCAAGACGACTTGTTGTGAAAGGCTACAAGCAGCAACAAGGCAGAGACTATGATGAAACCTTTGCACCAGTAGCAAGGATGGAAACAGTCAGAATAGTGTTGTCTATTGCGACACAACACAAATGGAAGATTTATCAGATGGATGTTAAATCTGCATCCCTGAATGGAGTGTTAAAAGAAGAGGTTTATGTTGAACAACCTCCAGGCTATGAAGTTGAAGGCAAAGAGCATAAAGTCTGCAGACTGAAGAAGACTCTTTATGGGCTGAAGCAAGCTCCAAGAGCATGGTACAGTAAAATAGATGCTTATCTGATTTAGAATGGATTTGAGAAGTGTGATGGTGAACCCACACTCTACATAAAGGAGAATGACGGTAAGATTCTTATTGTTGTTTTATATGTAGATGATTTAATCTTTACTAGCAATGACGCTTCTCTCATTGCTGATTTTAAAGCAGTCATGAAAAGTGAATTTGAAATGACTGACTTGGGCTTCTTAAGATATTTTCTTGGAATTGAAGTAGACCAAAGTGAAAATGGTGTTTTCATTTCCCAAGTTAAATATGTAGAAGCAGTGTTAAAGAGATTGAACATGCAGAACAGCAAGGTAGCTGTGACTCCAACTGTAATGGGGTTGAAATTGAGCAAAGAAGACAGCAACAAGGATTTTGATCCAAAGTTGTACAAGAGCATAGTTGGAAGCCTCATGTACTTGACTGCAACTAGGCCGAACATTATGCACGCTGTGAGTTTAATCTCCAGATTTATGGAAAGACCGAAAGAGACTCATTGGCAGGCAGCCAAGAGGATTCTAAGGTATGTGAATGGAACGAAGGGGTTTGGTATACTTTACTCCTCTTCTGAAAGTTTCATGTTGACAAGTTACACTGACAGTGATTGGGCTGGAAGTGTTGATGATAGGAAGAGCACATCGGGATATGTGTTTCATATGGGATCGGGAGCCATCTCATGGGCTTCCAAGAAGCAACCAATTGTGGCTTTGTCAACAGCAGAGGCAGAGTATGTGGCAACAACAGCAGCAGCATGCCAAGCAGTATGGCTGAGAAGAGTTCTCAGAGACTTGTGTCATGAACAAGAAAAGGGCACAACCATTTACTGTGACAATAGCTCGGCAATAGCATTGTCTAAAAACTCTATTTTAAATAAAAGGACAAAGCACATAGACACCAATTTTCACTTCATACGTGAATTGGTTAACAATGGTGAGATTGTTTTGTAGCACTGCTGAACAGAGGATCAGTTTGCTGACATCTGGACAAAACCATTGGGAAAGAAAAGCTTTGCTCATTTCAGAGAATGCCTGGGTATGCAGAAAAACCCAGCAGTTGAAATTAAGGGGGAGTGTTGGAATTTAATTCCAACTACAACATAAAACAGCTGGAAAGAAAATCTGATTGCTGTAGCTATTTCAGAAAGGTGGATGCCTGAAAGTCGTGCTTGATTTATTGCACTCCACTGTGCATTTAATTTGCAGAGTTAATGTCCCTGCAAACAGCCGACTTCATTTTCCAAAAGGCATCACGATTCTCCCACCGCTTGCAGCATTCAATACGCTGATAAGCTTCAAAGATATTTGTATTATTTTATTTTTTTTAAGTCAAATATGTTTTTAACATATAAATGTAATGAAAAACAGCTCTTTTTAAAGTTAGAGAGTTTGAGAAACAGAAAAAGACAGAGAAGAAGACAGAGCAGAGAAAAACAGAGGAAAAACAGAGTCGCTGTGTTTTGGAGCAGTAATGCATTCTACAGGCAGTTTCAGCAATTGTCTTTGTGTTTCAGCAACTGTCTGTGTGTTGCTGAAACACGAATCTGTGTAGAAACATAATTTGTAAAAACAGAGTACGGAGTTTTTTATTATTCCAGAACTGTAGTTCTGAAGAAGTTTGTAATTTTTATTGTCATTTTTATGGTTAATAAAAACAGAGCTTTTCTCCATATCTTCTTTGTCCAAATTTCTCTCATTTCTTTGTGTTGAGTTGAGGAACTTTGCTTCCTCTATTTTGTTCGAAATTTTCAGAAATTTCCATCAAGAATGATGATGTTTCCAAATTCAATAATAGCCCGTGCCTTTATTTTAGAATAAATAGTGGCAACCATAGAAAACTTTAATCGTAAAATTGGACAAGGGGGTTTTGGGTCGGTGTTCTTTGGTCGATTACCGGAAGGAAAGGAGATAGTGGTAAAACTGCTTTCATCGTTTTCCAAACAAGGAGTTCACGAGTTTATCAATGAGGTAAGTCTGAGATTCTTCAAATATGCGAAATGATTCAATTTATGTATGTGTTTATTTATATTGGTGGTATTTTTTCTCCACTTATATGTGACAAGGAAATATAATAATGTATAGAAATTAATTGATGTAGCTTTATTGGCTTCATGAACATATCGACCTTCTTTCAAGAATCCGTCACAAAAACTTGGTGTCTTTACTTGGCTACTATAATGATTCTAGAGAGCCTATGCTTATCTACGATTACATGTCTAGAGGGTCCCTAAGGGACCTCCTTTATGGTAAATATATTTCATATTGGTGTCTTTTTGTGGGTGTGGAGCATGGATCAGACTTGATAATATGGACCGTTATCATATTGTTTGGAATGGTGGCACAAAAAATAAGGCTGAGATTATAGCTGCTTGGAGTGGTATAATGGTGGCCTATTTGCTCAAGTTACCATATATCCATATATATGGTGACTATAAGTATGTTGTTGATGGGATTTGTGGAAGGATTTGGATTTCCTATCTGCGTGGGAAATTTAAGGACTTTTACATCCATCATATTTATAGGGAGCTCAATACATTTATAGGGAGCTCAATACGTGCTGATGCTTTATCAAAAAAGGGGTTGCGGTTCCTTATGGCTCTATACAGATTTAGCACTACATGCTGGATTCATTATTGGATTATCAGGAATATCCTATTCCTTAGTCTTCACCAAGCAAGCGTTTTTTTTCCCTTTTTGGCAGGTAATTTTCTATTGTTTTCTCCAGGCGAGCCCGATCGGATTTTTTGCGGTGGTTCTTCTCCCACTTAGCGCTGTCACTGTGCTTCTTTGGTGTATGCTTGTGCATATCGTTTTCTTTTTGATAAGGATGTACCCTATATTGTACAATTGTTGCGTCCTTTGTACATATTTTATACCGCGGATGGATGTTTGTTGATCCAGAATATTTGATTCTATATTGTTTTTTGTATTTTGGCTTTCATGTCATCATCTGGTTATGGGGCACGTATAGTATCATGGTTGATGGTCTATTTATTTCCCCGGCTATTTGGATGGAACTGCTAACTTGTTGCTTGGACACAAGTTTTTCTGAGATTGCCTATATTGATCTTATGATAATTTTGTATTATGTACTTGATCTTCACGATCTTGATGAATATGAACGGTTTATAACAGCGTTTTTTTCTACTGAAAAAAATATATTTCTCACATATACTGTCTCATTAAGTTGAAGCTACTATCGATTATCGATTTCTTTTCTAGGACCTGGTGCAGCACTTTCCAAATTAAATTGGAGAACAAGGCTCCAAATAGGTTTTGATGCTGCCCAAGGTAACGTTATTAATTCAGTGTATTTCTGTATAGTTTTTTTTCGTGGTGTGGATTTTTGCATAGTTGTAAGTTGTAACTGTTATTTTAACTTACATAGTACAAAAGTGCTTAAACATATGTCTCCTCTGATCCACCTGCAATTTATGTTTGAAGGTTTGGAATACCTGCACATGGATTGTACTCCAAAGATACTTCATAGAGATGTAAAGACCTCTAATATCCTTCTGGACAATAGTTTGAATGGAAAATTAGCAGATTTTGGTCTGTCAAAGATGATGGCAATTGATGGGGATGCTACTCATGTTACCACTACGGTGAAAGGAACTCCAGGATACCTGGATCCAGAGTAAACAATACATATAACTTGCAATGCCTTTGAAATAGTGTTGAAGTCTAATGAAATCTATGAAGTGTGAAGAGATGAGAAAAATGTTAATTTTTTTGTTGTATTCACAGGTATTTCCGCACTCAAATGTTGACTGAAAAGAGTGATGTATATAGCTTTGGAGTGGTTTTTTTGGAAATCATATGCGGCAAACTACCCATAAATGTACAACCGCACTCAAATGTTGACTAAAAAAGTGATGTATATAGCTTTGGAGTGGTTTTGTTGGAAATCATATGCCGCAAACTGCCCATAAATGTACAACTACCTAAAGAGGAACGTAACCTTATCCAGTGGGTAAGAAATCTATAACGTTTCACTCCGAATATGCAGCATTCACCTCTTCAGTTCAGAACATGAATTATGATTTGGAAGTGTATCACTAACAATATATCTTTGTTATTCTGTATTTATATATGGAATGTATAGGTAACGACGTATGTGGTGGATGAAAATCCTCCCGAAATAGCGGCAATCATAGACAAAAATTGGAAGGAAGCTACGACATGAGATCAATCACAGGTATTGTGAAACTAACGCTCAGATGTGTTGAGGAAAAACCATCATCCAAACCCAGCATGAGTGAAGTAGTGGCAGATATAAAGGAGGCTCTCATACATGAGAATGAGCATACTGCTACTCTTTCAATTTCAGAGGAGACTGGTATTGATCATGGAGATTTGCAATCCCGCCCCTTTGTTGACGGGTGGAGTCCAATGGATCCAATGATGGATGTTGTGACGACAGTTTGAACATCCTTCAAGCAGGAAGATGAATTGGAATGTAAAAAATATTTGTTTATTGATGTAGACTGAACAACTAATGCATGTAAGAGTCGTGTAATTATGCTTTACATCTTGAGGTTTGTGAGTTTCGATGTAATTTGTTTTTACAATGCGTGTACATATATATTTTGGCGTTGTGTACCCAGGGGCAGAAATGTTAGGACGGTAAAAAGTGGTTGTAATTTTGTTAATTTTTTTTTTTGAAAATTTAGTTCTTTCTATATATATATGGTTTTTTAATCATGTTTTTTTAATGGTAGAAATGTATTCAGTATCATCAAAAATTACAAGACACTCAAAATTTTGAAATTTAATAGCTTTAAGTTGGATTTACAAAAATCTCTACCAAATTTTATCAGAATTTTGTTAGAATTTCTATAATTTTTACAGCAAATTTGCAAGCTATTTAAATTACTGCAAATGTTTTGTAGATATATATAGAAAATTAATGCAAACATAATGATATATGTATTTTATATTTCATTTGCAAAATAACGTCTCTCAAAATTTCATAAATGTCGTGGATTTTATCAAGTGAAATTTTATCTACTATTAGTATCATGATGATGTGTAATTATTATGGTATTTATATACATTTTTAAAATAAAATATTTTTAAATAAGAAATAATATGAAAGGTGGTGAAAAATAAATATGAGCGTATAATTTTAATTAATTTTAATTAAAATTATTATAAAAATTTATATTGTTATTGTTATTTTTAATGTTTTTTTTAATTAATATATTATAACGTATTATTAAGATTAAGAAGATTTGGTAAACTACAAATAAAATATTGTCATTTTCATTTGAATTTAAACTAATATAGATTTTTCTTTATATGATTTAGTTTTTTTTCTAATTACTTTTTATATGACATGTACCTAATCCTAATGATGTGATTAATTCGAAAGATTTTTATCTAAGATATATACTTAGTTAACATTCAAATATGTATATTTAAATTACCATTACGTAAAGTAATATTTCCTATTAAATTGAATAAATATAAAAATTTTATGATCTTATAAATAATATATTAATATATAAATTTATAAAATTCTAATATAAATATTAAACATTTATCTATTCTTTAAAAAATAATAAATAATAATTATTTTTTGTATTAAAAATAAACTTATTATATAAAATTATTAATTAATTAAAAATAAATATATAAAATTCAAAATATAAATATTTAATATTTAATTTATTTTTTAAAAATTGGAAAATAAATAAATATTTATTTTTATTTCTTATTTCTTATTCGTTACAAACTGCTAGTTGATGTGATTTTTACAGAAACCCCTCATACTTAAATTGAAATATTTCATTTAGTATGGATATTGAAATATTTTATTTAGTATAGATATTGAAATATTTCATTTAAGGACTATATTTTCTAAAACAGAAAAGTGAAGTGTTCGAACAAAGTGTTGAGAACTAATAGAGGTGGAGAATATATCTCCAAAGACTTCCTACAGTTCTACAGGGAGCATAGAATACACAAGAATACACAAGGAAAAGAACTCTTATTAATGAGTGCAAAAGCCAATTCAGTATAGGACTTCCATGTTCCACCAGACCATAGATTGGCTGAGCCAAATATCTCTTTAATCAATCACCTCTGTGCCATATTCCAAACATAAACTTAAGACTGAAAACCAAAAAAATCAACCAATAATTCCAAAAACACGTTACATACTTAGTCTTTTGCACATTCAATAATTTAAATGCATTTTGAAATTATATAAAAAAATAATTAATGATTCACTTAATAAACTAAATAACATGTTTTAATTATCCTCACTTTTCACTTGCTAATCCATTTCATGCTCCATATCCTTTTTTCTTTGAATCTTGTCTCCTTTTTTCTACATAGCTTAAACTAGATGGAACTCCCTCCCTCTTTCCTCTAAAATCCCTATATACTCATAAAGTGGTATAATATTAATAACTTATAATATCCATCATACATTTTTTTCTTTCAATTATTTGGTTTCCCAAAATTATATACACGTCTTAAATTTAAATGTACTTTTATAATTTATTATTTTTGTATTGTTAATGTGTTTTTTAATATAAATAATTAATTTGTGAGTGCGCTTTACATTTATTTTTCAAAATCTAATTTATTTACTCACTCATTCGAATAATAATATTTAAAAACCATTTTCATATTGATTAAAAAAACTGGAAAATATAATTTGAAACAAACTTTGTGATATTAAAAAGATGAAATACTTATTAAAACATTTTTCCATTTTAAATATTATTATTTTTTAAATATAATATTTTTATTTTTATTTCTTAGATGATAAAATTTATTATAAATAAGTATGTGGTAATAATGATAGTTTTATTAGTTAATTCATATATAAATATTTTTTAAATCATTATTGTTATTTAAGAAAATTTATGTATAAAATGACTCATAATAAGTTAGTGGAATTTTAATTTAATCATCGGTAATTATTAAGTTGATGGTAAGGATTCAATCTCTATGAAATGTCCATAAAATATATTTTTTTTGTAAAACAAGAGTTTCTATTAATTCAAATGAGTTGATAGGAAAAAGTATCCCAACCTCAGTTAGACCATATTTGTTGGATAGAAGGTAGTAACAAATCCACATTATCAAAAGACAAGGAAAACTAGAAAACCACATTACAGATAGCCCATTGTGATAAAAAAAACTCTTGAAATCTAGATACATCTCACGATCATCCCTATTCTAAATAGTTAACCAGAGCTAGGTTTTCTAGACCGGTGTCTGGTGACAGAGGAGGACTAAATGCAAAATATACATGTCCTTCCATATGTTCTAATATGCCTTCCAAATACTCAAGCTTTTTCTATATGCTCCTCTGACCACGCTGAAGAGATGACAACCGATCTTGCATAATTCATTGCTTTTGTTGAAGGTCATTCATGAAACTAATGATCATGTTTCTATCATCATGAATCTCACGTCTAAGCTAATCCAGGAGTAAGGTGATGTGTTGGAGACAATTATTTAGAGAATAGAAAGGAGGAGGAAATTCAATTCCATTGGGGATTATGTTGGCTTCAAAACCAATTCTTCCCCTAGGTCTCGATTTTGTAGGTGATGTTCTTCCATTTGGCCATGAGGCCCAATCCCTTAATAGATCCTACCACACTGGAACTGCATGGAAACAATGTTAACATCCGTGTACTAATATTTCAAATCCCTCAACCATAAACTCCAGACCTTTTGAACCCTTTAGTTGTCATGACCCTTTCTACCCTATGCAATCAAATTGTTGTAAGCAATAAGCCCACCCAATACCCAGTACCTATCTCCACGAGTCTATCCCCAAGTGTCCTCCCATCATGCCAAAAAAAATGTTCGCCACTCCATCATCCACCCACCACCACAAAAATTGATTCCTCAAGAAGTGACGGAGTTCCAACTGAAGCAACTCTTGTAGGGGACGAGGATAATGAGCCACCCCAAAAGATTCAAGAAGCTCCAAAACTAAAATACAAGTGGGGGTCAACATTAACCATAACAAAAAACCAACAAATCATGAGACAACAAGAAGAGTGGGCCAAAGATAAGGCTTGTGAATTTCTCAAATTACTCTTCAAAAAAGAAAAAAATGTTACTTTAGAAGTATACCTAGGAGCCTAGGCCTTGTTGTCAACCCCAAATCCCAAAACGCCAATGTGCATATATGTTTGTCTACCCTAACCTCCAAGACCCTCCAAATTATATAACTAGACTCTATTACAATTTCCAAGAAAAGACCCACAAAACCAAAAGAAATGCCCACATACCAACAATGAAGGAAAATAGAAATGAACCTTAAAATTGGATCTGCAAAGTTTACTACATGATTGAAAGCCAAAGATTTCTGCATGGATTATTCCCCTTTGGTCAAGCCCTATCTATGCCACCTTCAAAAACCCATGAAGACACAGAAAAAGGATTGGGAAAGAACCTTGTGTGTGGGTCCAAGATTCACTTGCTACAAACCATAAGGGAGAATTTGTCAGTGCCATCAAAACTAGCTTAAAATCCTTTCCAATTTTCTGAAGCTTGATGAGAAAAGGTTAGCACAACCAAAGTGCCACCATGTGTGCATATACCTCCAACTTATCCTACCAACTTAACTCCCATACCCACGCTCATCCAACATTGTCTTATAAATCTAGTTTTTCCATATATAACCCTTTGTCTTCTAAAAGAATTGTTGTTTTCTTGCAATAGGAAGCATGCTTGACATGCATCTTTAAACCCTATGCCAAGTGGATAAGGGTGGTGGGGCCCCCTCCATCTCTTAGTTGTCACCAATATCCACTCCCCATTTGCGAAAAATGTCCATGACATATTTTTAGAATAAAATGTTGAGATTTATTTCAAAAGTAATTATGCTTCTTTTAAATTTTAAATTAATTTAAACTAATGTGATATTAAATTTGACTTGGTTTTTATTTATGGTATTGAATTCTCATTACTTATTGTTTATATGTTTTTCATGTTAGATGCTTTTTTAAATATATATTATTTAAGTCATACTATAATAATAACACTAGCACTAAAGTTATAATTTAGTTAATTTTATGTTTTTTTTTTTTAATTTAATATTTGGCAATATGAAACGCATCATGAGGTAGGTGGTTTGATGCATACAATGTATATTGGTGTTTGTTGGCATGTCTTTGAGCTTCCAAAAATTTTGTTGTTTTGAATAAAAAAATTTACTAGTCTTCACAAATAGAGAGATGAGATTAAACTTTCACTGCAACTTTCGTATTTAATTAACATTTCCTTTATTATTTTTTTCCAATCATATTAACTACCTTGTTATTAAACAATAACACATATACACTTCATAATCATTACTTTATTTAAAAATAAATAAAAATAAAATATATATTTAAAAAAATAAATGAAAAAATAAAATAATAATAAAATGAAAAGAAATCATTAATATTAACCGCAGAAGAAACAAAAAAAATCACTTAGTTTACACTCTAACATCAATAAAACTTGAACTATCGACATTAATTAACAATTTAAACTAATATCTCTTGTTATCATCTAAACTTAATATCTCTAATTATCATCTAAAATTATTTTTAACAAAGTTATCTGCCTTTTAATATCATTTCACTTTCATTTCATACTTAAAATCACGTACCATTCCAATTAATAATTTAACCTGATATTCAATGTTATCAAACATTAAATTAAACTATTTTTTTTTATTTTTATATTATGTTTTTGCGTGCATTAAATTCCAAAATTAATCAACAACATATAATATAATATAATATAATATAGATAGAATATATTTCTTCTACACATATTGAAAGAATCTGAAGCCCATTCCTAATTTTTTGTCGATGTTTTATTTGAAACACATTTGGAACAAGGATAGACAGACAAGTAGCCGAGATTTCTAAGACCCAATGACATTATTGATGTATCGTACATCGACCCTTATCATAAACACATTGAAACAATTATTGGACTAGACTAAGCACAGAATTCAGTCACCGACTTCTCCGGGAATACAGTCGACGACTTCATAACACATTTGGAACAAAGACAGACAGTGCTGATTAAGAACGGGAATTGCATGTAAGCATCACGAAACTAGCAGCCATAAACAAGTATACGAGGAGAGTTCTAATATCTAATGAGATTATTGATGTTTTTTTTTATGATTTTTGAATATTTTATATAGCATTTATTGTATCAGGTGATGTTAAAGGTGAAGAAGATAATGTTCATGAAGAAGTATGCCTAAATCTCTCATACTTAAATACAAATACAAAGAGTAAAGAAAACTCTAATGGTTCATAGGACATCTTTCACATTGATATCATATATGCCCAAAAATTTTTGATGTGTGAAGCTTAATTTTTATGCACTGCCGTTCCAGTGCGTTACTTTTTGACAACGATTGACTGCATTGACTGGATAGCTTTGTATGGTGGCTTAAGCAGGTATCCCCAAGACAAGTTCGACCACATCTGGGAAGTGTATTGGTATTCTCAAGATTATTATGCAAGTTCGCTAGAACCCATTTCAGCAAACAATACCAAAAACTTTCCACCAATTAGAGCCATGCAAACGGCAAGGGTTACAGACAAGGATAACCTTGGAACAATTATAAGACCATACTACGGGTTTTATAAATCATTACTGGTACTGTATTTTGCTGAGATCCAGATGTTAAATATGATTGAATCGAGATATTTTTATGTGGAGATAAATGGGGAAAGACGGTCTGACATCATTACAATTGTACCTTATTACACTTCCATGGAGCTAGCAATTCTATCTAATAAAACAAATAGTTGCAGATTTGACCTATACAGGGCCAAAAATTCTACCCATGGCCCTATACTCAACGCCTTTGAGTTTTACTTGATATTGGATACAGCACACGCAACATATCAGCTGCCAGATTGTAAGTGTTCCTGCCTATAGTTCCCATAGTGTAATTACAGATATTATAAGTCAGTTTCTGACCAAGTAGTAAACTCAGTTGAAGTTCTTGAGGCGGTCATGTTGGAATTTCTGATAATTCCGAATAGACAGGAAGAATATAATTCTCCTCCTTTAACACAGAGAAATGCGAACAATTTTTCACTCACTGGACATAGATGGCAGAATAAAACATTTCTATTCCATTAACTATGAAAACTATTACAAAATAAAACTTTCTTCCACTGAAGTCGGATTACACAAAAGTCTGGACTGCTACAGACACAGTTCTCTCAAAACAAACTGTCTCTCTGTCTATTACAAAATCGCACATACAGTGCTCTCTGGTCTTACTGTGTTTTTCTCTGCCTGCGGGCCTTTTCTTTACACAGCAAAATACACTAATGCATTCATTATTTAAAAAACTATGCTATGTTAGCTGTATTATATATGACGCGGCATTCAAAAACATAAACAAAACAACTAAATAAAAAAAACGTGAAATCCTTCTCTTGTGGGTCCCTGCGGAGGCACCCTCTGTGGGTTTAATGAATCTATGTCGTGTCCCCATAAACAATCTCCACCGTTGATCTATGGGTCAATGAACCAACCTTGGTCAACTGCGGAAGCACCCCTCTTTTCTTTTGAGAACCTTTGAACTGCCCTCGTAGCACTATATTTCTTCAAAAAACAAAGAACTTTAATCAAAATTCAATAGACATGTGAATCAACGCGATTGGTCCACGTGGCAATGGGACCACATAGGCGCATCGGCGGAATGAATGTCTTGGCGGAATAAAATTTGGTTTGGCAATGAACGATGAGCGATGTGGGGACCACATCGTATCGGCTCA
Source organism: Pinus albicaulis (assembly GCA_034641835.2). Lineage (NCBI taxonomy): Eukaryota > Viridiplantae > Streptophyta > Pinopsida > Pinales > Pinaceae > Pinus > Pinus albicaulis. Next base: position 408,247,728 of record CM076569.1, on the reverse strand, counting down.
TCGGCATCGGCGGATTAACAAACATAATCATAAGCGGATGGTGGAAAACTTTGTGAAATGCGATGTTGCGATGGCGCGATGTGCGATGAGCGCTAAGCGCTATCGGCATCGGCGCATCGGCGGATAACAAACATAATCATAAGCGGATGGGTGGACAATTGCAATGTGTGATTGCGATGGTGGTGGGGACCACATCGCATCGTGACATCGGCGGTATAAAACATATGGCTCTTGCCCGTTGCGATATGCGATGTGCGATATCGCAAAGTTGCATCGCGGCGGACTTCACATCAACAAGACACGAAACATAAAACTTTGCGATGGTGATGAAGTGGTGGGGACCACCGTGACGTTGCCCATTCAAAACTTTAAAAGGGCTTTAGCGCGTTTAAATAAAAACTTCCTCTGTTTGGTTGTTGAGGGCTTAAAAGCCTGACTTGACTGTTTTTAATAAACTTCTGATGTTGCGTGGTTGAACCATGAAAAAATTCAATTTCTTCCGCAAAATCGGCTATAACCATAACCAAATTTAATTTCTCCTCTGCAATGGTGGTTGCTTCCATTAACATTTAAATCTTCCTTACAATTTCTCCATTCCTCTTGAATGCACAGTGTTGTGCACACAATATCCTCTACCCCTTTGTTGTACTCTATTTCTACCTGCACGGAGTACACAGGTGACTTTAATATTTTCAACACTCCCCCTTAAAGTCAGCTGCTGGGTTATTATTCATACCCAGGAATTTTCTTAAATATTTAAAACTTTTCTATCCCAATGGTTTTTTCAGTATATCTACAAACTGTTCTTCTGTTTTACAGTGTTGTAAAACGATTTCTCCATTATTCACCAATTCTCTAATGTAGTGAAATTTAGTATCAATGTGTTTCGTTCTTTTATGAAACACAGAATTCTTTGATAACACAATAGCTGATATTGTCACAATAAATCACTGTCCCTTTTACTTGTTCTTGACATAAACTCCTCAACATTCTTCTCATCCACATTGCTTGACATGCTGTTGTTGTAGCTGCCACATACTCTACCTCTGCTGTAGACAATGCCACAATTGGTTGTTTCTTAGAAGCCCATGAAATGGCTCTTGAACTCATATGAAAAACATAACTGGATGTTCTTTTCCGATCATCTACACTTCCATCCCAATCACTGTTAGTGTAACCAATTAACTCAGAATTTTCTGAAGTAGCATATAAAATACCATACCTTTTAGTTCCCTTCACATACCTCAGAATTCTCTTTGCTACTTGCCAATGTGCTTCCTTTGGCCTTTCCATAAATCTAGAAATCAAACTCACAGCATGCATAATATCCGGTCTAGTTGCAGTCAAATACATGAGGCTGCCAACTATGCTTTTGTACAAACTTGGACCAAAATCCTTTCTTCTGTCATCTTTGCTGAGCTTCAATCCCATTACTGTGGGAATAATTGCTGCCTTGCACTCCTGCATATTAAATCTTGCCAACACTTCATTAACATATTTGGCTTGAGAGATAAAAATCCCATTTTCATTTTTCTCTACTTATATTCCTAAGAAGTATCTAAACAATCCCATATCAGTCATTTCAAATTCACCTTTCATGACTGTTTTAAAATTTTCAATGAGGTAATCATCATTACCTGTGAATATCACATCATCAACATATAACACAACAATAAGCATCTTACCATATTTTTCTTTGATGTATAATGTGGGTTCTCCTTCACATTTTTCAAACCCATTCTTCAGTAGATAGGAATCTATCCTACTGTACCATGCTCTTGGTGCTTGCTTCAGCCCATAAAGAGTTTTCTTCAATCTGCAAAATTTGTGCTCTTGGCCCTTTTTCTCATAGCCTAGAGGTTGTTCAACATAAACTTCTTCCATGAAAACTCCATTTAGGAATGTTGATTTTACATCCATTTGGTATACTTTCCATTTGTTTTGTGCCGCTATGGACAGCACTGCTCTCACTGTTTCCATTCTTGCAACTGGTGCAAAATTTTCCTCATAATCTCTTCCATGTTGCTGCTTATAGCCTTTGACAACAAGTCTGGCCTTATGCCTTTCAATCTTATCTTCAACATTACTTTTGGTCTTGTAGACCCACTTAACTCCAATGATTTCTTTCCCTTTTTGGAGATCTACCAATTCCCATGTTTTGTTCTTCTCTATTGCATTAATTTCTTCATCCATGGCTCCTATCCATTTTCTATCTTTTATAGCATCCTCAAAATGAATAGGATCATCAACATGACAATATAAAGAAAATAAGGAGTTTATACCTTCATTTGCTGTCTCTTGCTCATAAATTTCATTTAAATTTCTGAATCTGTTTCCTCTTTCATTTGGTGTACTTGTGCTTGAAGAAGCACTCAAATCTGCTCCATGTGGTGTGCTTGGAGAAGCACTTTCATTTCTTCTCAAGGGTGTTCTTACTCCTGCTTGAGGTGTCCCTTGCTGTCCTTGTGTTGGTGGAGGTAGTGCTACCGATGAGGTGTTCCTTTTGGCCACATCTTCCTCATCTTCATCATGAGACAAACAGCTTTTGACATTGACTGTTTTCTCAATGCTTCCATCCTATGCTTCTTCTTCAATGAATTGCACATCTCTGCTTATCACAAATTTCTTTGTGGATGGGTTATACAATCTATATCCCTTGGATTCTTCACAATATCCAAGGAAGATGTACTTCTCCTCCTTACTGTCCAACTTCTTCCTCAACTGATCTGGAATGTGTGCATAAGCCACACATCCAAAAACTCTCATGTGGGTGACTCCTTGTTTTCTGCCACCCCATGCTTCTTCTAGAACTCTGTTCATTACGGCTTTAGTTGGGCATCTATTCAAAATATATACAGCACAATTTGTTGCTTCTGCCCAATACTCATTTGGCAAATGTTTTGCCTTTAGCATACTTCTCACCATATCCATAATGGTTTGGTTCTTCCTTTCAGCAACTCCATTTTGTTGCGGTGTGTACCGAGTTGTAAACTGTTTGTGTATGCCACTCTCTCTGCAGAACCGCAGAAATTATTTTGAGATATACTTACCTCCTCTGTCAGTTCTAAGAACTTTGATATGCTGCCCACTCTGTTTCTCTACAAGAGCTTTAAAGTGGCAAAACTTTTCAAATACTTCACTTTTATATTTCAAGAAATAAAACCATATTTTCCTAGTGAAATCATCAATGAAGGTCAACATGTAGTTGCTACCTGATACTGATGATGTTTGCATCGGTCCACATAAATCTGAATGGATAATTTCTAAGGGTGATTTCGCCCTTATGCTCTTTCCTGATGGAAAGTTTTCTCTGTGTTGTGTTCCCAAGATACAGCGTTCACATAGGTTGTCTGGTTTCTCAATCAATGGTAGACTGTAGTCCTCTTACCATTCCTTTTCTATGCATCAAATTCAGACCTCCGAAATTGAGATGTCCAAATCTCAAGTGCCATAACCAATTCTCATCTTTCACTTCCTTTTGAAAGACCTCTTGAGTTACAGCTGCTACATTCTTTCTCTTTCCCTTCAAGTCAGCATTGAGCTTGAGTGGAAACATTCTATTGCTGGTCATTTGTACTTCAGCAATAATCTTCTTGCTTGGAGGTATGTCCATTATTGTGCACACATAATTTTTAAAGAATACATTGTAACCTTTGTTAATGAGTTGCCCAACACTAAAATGATTACATTTCAGGCCAGGAACATAGTATACATTTGGCACAAATTTCTGCTCACCATTTCTTGCATGGATACTTACTTTGCCTTTTCCCTTGACAGATATCTTAGTATCAGTTCCAGTTGTTACTTCAAATTTAACTTCTTCATCAAGATTGGAAAACATTGCTATGTTTCCAGTAATATGATTACTGCATCCCAAATCTAAGAACCATACATCATCATGCTTATCTTGTGCTACATTACATGTTAACATCACATTCTTTGGGTTCTTTTCTTCTCTTGCTACATTAGCATTCTGCCTATTATTCATGTCATATTTCTTTTTCCTACATTCATTTGCATAGTGCCCATATTTTTTGGAATAATGACATTGGACATTGGATTTGTCATACCTTTTTCCATGAGCATGTTGGTGTCCACCTTGCTAGCTACTGCTTTGGCCGTGGCTTTAATTTTGACTATTTCTCCTTCCATGTGAATGTGAAGGGCTGTTTCTTTCTCCTTTGTTTTTGCTTATGCCTCTTCCTCTTCCTCTGCCTTCACCTCTTCCTATTCCAAAAACCATCTGGGTCTTGAAGGCATGCTCCAAACATGGGTTTACAGATCTTCCCAATCTCTATTCATGATTCATTAGTGATGCATGAAGTTCATCAACTGTGAACTTTGTGAGATCCTTTGTCTCTTCAATGATGGTTACAATAATATCAAACCTTGAGGGTAGGCTCCTCAATATTTTCTCCACAATCCTTCTTTCTTCAAGTGTTTCTCCATGAGACGTTATCTGTGTGACCATCCCAATCACATGTGTGAAGAATGAGTCTATGTTATCAGACTCTTTCATACAGAGAGTTTCAAAATCTCTCCTCAGCAATTGTAGTTTTGTTGTCTTCACTTTCTCCATACCTTAATAGGCTATTTTCAGAGTATCCCATGCATCCTCAGATCTCTTAGCTGCTGCTATTCTTGGAAACACACTATCATGTACTGATTGATAAAGATAGAAGAGGGTTTTAGAGTTCTTCTTTCTATTACTCTTCAGCAAGTCCTTCTATGCCTGTGTTAAGGCATTAAACTCTTGCTCATCAACTGGTTATTCGAAACCGTCTTCTACAAATTCCCATAAGTCCTGTGAGGAAAACAGGGTTTTCATGGTAATGGCCCAATAATCATAGTTCTTCCCATTAAATTGTGGAAGCTAAGTATTTCCAATACTCATACTAGTGTTTGGTCCAGCCATTGCTTACAGACTGAACTTTGAAATAAACTTGACTGTGTTTTTCAAACAAACTCTCTTTCCTTCTTTAAAAGAACAAACTCTATTTCTGAGGACTGCACATTTTAAACAAAACAACATCTCTGTTTTTTTTGACAAATACCTGGACTTTATTTCTGTTGGGCTTGCTGGAGTTCTGCTGGTGAACTGCTGCAACAAATCCTTCTTCTTCCTTCATCTTCTTTGACACCTTCAAAGAGCCTGGATAAGCTCCGATACCATGTTGGAATTTCTGATAATTTCGAACAGACAGGGAGAATATAATTCTCCTCTAACACAGAGAAATGTGAACAATTTTTCACTCACTGGACAGAGATGGCGAAATAAAAAATTTCTATCTCATTAACTATGAAAACTATTACAAAATAAAACTTTCTTCCACTAAAATGGGATTACACAAAATTCTAGACTACTACAGATGCAGTGCTCTCAAAACAAATTGTCTCTCTATCTATTACAAAATTGCACATACAGTGCTCTCTTGTCTTACTGTGTTTTTCTCTGCCTGCGGGCCTTTTCTTTACACAGCAAAATACACTAATGCATTCATTATTTTAAAAACTATGCTATGCCAACTGTATTATATATGACGTGGCATTCAAAAACATAAACAAAACAACTAAATAAAAAAAAATCCAAATCCTTCTCCTGTGGGTCCCTGCGGAGGCACCCCTCTATGGGTTTAATGAATCTGTGCCACGCCCCCATAAACAATCTCCACTGTTGATCTCTGGGTCAGCGAACCAACCTTGGTCAACTGCAAAGGCACCCGTCTTTTCTTTTGAGAACCTTTGAACTGCCCCCGTAGCACTATATTTCTTCAAAAAACAAAGAAATTTAATCAAAATTAAATAGACATGTGAATCAACGGATTCGTCCACGTGGCAGTGGGACCACATCGGCGCATTGGCGGAATAAATGGCTTGGTGGAATAATCTTTGGTTTGGCGATGAGCGATGAGTGATAGTTGCGATGAGCGATGTGGGGACCACATTGTATCGGCTCATCGGCATCATCGGATTAACAAACATAATCATAAGTGGATGGCGGAAAACTTTGCGACATGCGATGTTGCGATGGCGTGATGTGCGATGAGTGCTAAGTGCTATCGGCATCAGCGCATCGGCGGATAAAAAACATAATCATAAGCAGATGGGTGGAAAGTTGTGATGTGCGATTGCGATGGTGGTGGGGACCACATCGCATCGCGACATCGGCAGTATAAAACATATGGCTCTTGCCCGTTGCGATATGCGATGTGCGATAACGCAACATCGCATCGCGGCGGACTTCACATAAAAAAGACACGAAACATAAAACTTTGCGATGGCGATGAACTTGTGGGGACCACCGTGACATGGCCCATTCAAAACTTAGAAAGGGCTTTGGCGCATTTAAACAAAAACTTCCTCTGTTTGGTTTTTGAGGGCTTAAAAGCCCGACTTGATTGTTTTTAATAAACTTTTGATGTTGCATGGTTGAACCACGAAAAACTTCAATTTCTTCTGCAAAAGTGGATGCGGCCATAACCAAATTTAATATCTCATCTGCAATGGTGGCTACTGCCATTAACATTTAAATCTTCCTTACAATTTCTCCATTCCTCTTGAATGCACAGTGTTGTGCACGCAATATCCTCTACCCCTTTTCTGTACTCTGTTTCTACCTGCACGGGGTACACATGTGACTTTAATATTTTCAACAAGTCAAGAGAAGGTTTCACATAAAATATTGGATTTCTGATTCTTTCTATTTGATGGAATGGGAAGGAATTGTCTGCGATAATAATAATAACTCTTCGTTCAAAATAATTTTGGAAATTTAAGTTTACTTCTTCAATTTCTATACAGTTAACTACTCCGCTGAAACTATAAAACTGAAATGATAACACCGTATCATAGATTTCTTGATGGCAGAAATTTATCAGGAAGGAATCTTACAGGATTAGTACTCGAGGATTTTGGAAGGCTGAATGCAATAGTTGACCTGTAAGTAGAATTTTATTTTCCAGTCGTCATGGTGAAAAGTTCCAAAATAATCCAGTCGAGTATTCTTAGTCGATAATTAAAAGCAAAGGTGATTCATATATCTATCCCATCAGATTAAATGACAAATAGAATTTGATGGTGCTGATTACAAATGGAACATAGCTTGTTTTAAAATATTGGAACTGGCACTGATCTATTTTTATTGAAATTACTAGGTCACTTAATAATAATCATTTGACAGGTCCTTTGCCAAATTTCTCCAATTTAACCAAGTTGGAAACAGGTAAGTACTCCTTTCTAAACATAAATGTTCAGTTTTTTGGTCCTTTGTTGTTCAGTTTCTTGGTCCTTTCAAAGGAAAATGAAGCTATGCATTCGCTTGCTGTGCATAAATCTGCAAGACAACAATTTCAGCTGTAGTGTTCCGGAGTGGCTCTCATCTCAAAAATCTTAAACAATTGTACATCTACCTATTCTTTTTCCTTGAAGTCAAGTTGAAAAGGAAAAAATTACTGGGATCGTTTAACTTTTTTTTTTTTCATTTATGACAGATTTATAGGAAACAATAATTTTAGTGTTGTGATTCCTCTTCAGCTTCTCGAAAAGCACTCATTGGAACTAAGGTAATCTAATTATAACCTATATTTTAATCATTGTATTCAACGCAAATTTCCATTCTAATAACTTGAACTTTGAAGTTCAGAATTAGGAAATGAGTGAAATTTTGTGAAACAAGTGAAACTTCACTAAAAAATTCTTCATTTGGTGTTCTCCAACTACTCTGGGAACCACTTCCTATGTATGCATAAAGGAGAATGTATCCAAAAAATTCAAACAACCGGAGGTCATTTAAGAAAGCACAAAGTTGTCCTCACAATAACACTAAGCGATGTCATATTAATGACTTTAGCGTCAATGGTGGGTATGGATGTATACTGGAAAAAAATAGGAACAAAAAAGCGTCCTCGTGAAGGTGAGGAAATAACTTGAATTTTAGGAAAATTCCAATAAGACATAGCGGAAGTTTACCATACTAAACTACGTACCACTTTTTTTTGTCTTAGTAAATTTACTTGGATTGTGGACTCTGGAATGATGATGTTGCCAAATTCAATAATAGTCTGTGCCTTTATTTTAGAAGAAATAGTGGCAGCCACAGAAAACTTTAATCGGAAAATTGGACAAGGGGGTTTCAGAATTTGTGATGACGTCACAAGCCCAAATGGTATGCGATAATTTTATAAAGAATGGTTTAGTTTCTATTTTATTTTCGGTGGGTCCCATCTCCAGCCAATGGGAGATCGATCGCACGGGTTTGGCCCTCGCTGACGTCAGGCCAATTTAGTATGCGAAAAGGATTTCAATGCGGTTTAATATCCATTTGAGATCGTGACATTGGATTATAAAATTTGGTTAAGTTTTACGTTACAGCGGATGGTTTAAGGTTTGAAACCTTATTATATGTTTTTGTTATTTTTTTTTTATTTAACGCCGAGATAAAAAGGCTTTCGACTTTGGTTAATATATTTATATGAGTAATACATATATATTATAAAATTTTATGTTTATAATATATATAATTTCCAATAGTTTTGTTTTAATTTTTATTAATGCTGCGCCATATAAAAGAAAAATTACGAAGCCTCATTAGCATGAGAGAACACAGTGAATGAAGAAGACTGTGTGTATGTTTTTACTGTATGCCTAAAGGCAAAAATACAGTGAGAAAAACAAAGCATTTTGGAAGCACTGTGTGTGTTGAAGTTTGTTGTAAGAGATAGAGAAGTTTCAGGACATTATGTGTGTGTGAATCAGTTCCATTTTGTAATCCCTATGATAGAGAAAGAACATCATTTTGTAATAGTTTTTCATTTTAATGAAATAGAAGCAGTTTGTGTGCCATCTTTTTCTAGCAAGTTAATTTTTTTTTTAATTGAATCTCTGTGTTGAAGTTGGGAATTTTTATTCTCTATGTGTGTTCTGGAATACTTAGAAATTCCAACATGGTATCAGAGCTAGTCCAGGCTCTTTGAAGTTTGTCAAAGAAGCTGAAGGAAGAAGGAAGGAGTTGTTGAAGCAATTCTCGACCAGTGTGAAGGCTCAACAAAAGTCCAGGTATTTGCAAAAATAGAATTTTTGTTTTATTTTTAAAAAGTACAGTTCAGAGAAGTCTTTTTGAAGATAGATTTTGTCTCTTAAGAAGAGAGACAATTTAAAAAAAAAAACACAATAAAGTTTAGAGCATAGTTCTCTATGCTAGCCATGGCAAGAGCCAACACAAGCATGAGTATTGGAAATACTCAACTCCCACAGTTTAATGGTAAGAACTATGACTATTGGGCAATCACCATGAGAGCTATGTTTGCCTCTCAAGACTTATGGGAGTTTGTTGAAGATGGTTTTGAAGAATCAGCAAATGAAAATGCTTTTAATGCCTTGACACAGGCAGAGAAGGATTTTTTTAAGAGCAATAGGAAGAAAGACTCAAAATCCCTCTTCTATCTCTATCAAGAAGTGCATGAGAGTGTGTTTCCAAGGATAGTAGCAGCGTAGAGGTCCAAGGATGCATGGGATACCCTCCAAACTGCCTATCAAGGTATGGAGAAGGTGAAGATAACAAAACTACAATTTTTGAGGAGAGACTTTGAAACTCTCTATATGAAAGAGTCTGATAACATAGACTAATTCTTCACACATTTGATTGAGTTGGTTACCCAGATAAGGTCTCATGGAGAGACACTTGAAGAAAGAAGGAAAGTGGAGAAAGTATTGAGGAGCTTACCCTCAATGTTTGATGTAATTGTCACAACTATTGAAGAGACAAATGATCTCTCAAAGTTTACAGTTGATGAGCTTCATGCATCATTGATGACTCATGAAACAATATTGGGAAGAACAGAAAACTCATCTTTGGAGCATGCTTTCAGGACCCAAATTTCCTTTGAAAGAGGAAGAGGTCAAGGCAGAGGAAACTACAGAGGAAAAGGAAGAGGCAGAAGCCAAAAAATAGGAGGAAGAAATAGCCTTGCAAATGCAAATGGAAGGGGCAGCAATCAATATCAGAACCAAGGCCAAGGAAGAAACCAACAAGCTGGAAAAAATCAAGCACATGGACAAAGGTATGACAAAACCCAAGTCCAATGTCATTACTGTAAGAAGTATGGCCACTATGCCAATGAATGTAGGAAGAAACAGAGTGACATGGGTAATAGACCCAGTGCTAATTTTACCAAAGAAAATATCAGTCAAGAGAAGTTTTTTTTAGCATGTAATATGGCTGAAGAAAAGAATGAGGATATATGGTTTCTATATTCAGGATGTAGCAACCATATGACTGGAAAAATTTCCATGTTTTCCATGTTAGATGAAAATGTAAAGTCTCAAGTAACATTGGAGACAGACAGTAAGGTATTTGTCATGGGAAAAGGCAGAGTGAATGTTCTGACAAAGAAAGGAGAAGGAAGATCCATATCAAATGTTTATTTATGTGTCTGGTATGAAGTGTAACCTCTTGAGCATTGGACAAATCAATCAAAAGGGGTACAATGTTTTCTTTGAAGATGATATGTGCACCATCATGGATAAACCACCAAGCAAGCAATGCATTGCACAAGTGAAGATGACAATGAACATATTGTTCCCTTTCAGGATGAGAGCAGATTTGAAGAAAGGAATTGAAATGGCAGCAGTGACACAAGAGACATTCCAAAGAGAAGCAAAAGATGAAAATTGGTTATGGCGTTTGAGATTTGGGCATCTCAACTTTGGAGGACTGAATTTTTTGCATAGGAAAGAAATGGTAAAAGGATTACCATTGACTGAGAAACCAGATAGCCTATGTGAAGGCTGCATCTTGAGCAAACAACACAGAGAAAGATTTCCATCAGGAAAGAGGATAAGGGCAAAGGCACCCTTAGAAATTGTCCATTCAGATTTGTGTGGACCAATGCAAACACCATCACTAGCAAGAAGCCACTATATGCTGACTTTTATTGATGATTTCACAAGGAAAACTTGGGTTTATTTCTTGAAATATAAAAGTGAAGTGTTTGAGAAATTCTTCCACTTTAAGGCTCTTGTAGAGAAACAAAGTGGGAAGCATATTAAGGTATTAAGAACTGATAGAGAAGGTGAGTATATCTCAAAATAATTTATGCGTTTTTGCAGAGAAAATGGCATACACAAGCAATTTACAACAAGGCACACACCGCAGCAAAATGGAGTTTCTAAAAGGAAAAATAGGACCATCATGGATATGGTAAGAAGTATGTTGAAGGCAAAACATTTGCAAATGAATATTGGGCTGAAGTTGTACATTGTGCAGCATACATCTTGAATAGATGCTCAACCAAAGCAGTAATGAATAGAGTTCCAGAAGAAGCATGGAGTGGCATAAAAAAAGGTGTCACCCACATGAGATTTTTTGGTTGTGTGGCTTATGCACACATTCCAGATCAGCTAAGGAAGAAGTTGGACAGTAAGGGGGAGAAGTGCATATTTATTGGATACAGTGAAGAATCCAAGGCATACAGGTTGTATAACCCATCCACTAAGAAGTTTTTTATAAGCAGAGATGTGCAGTTCATTGAAGGAGAAGCTTGGGGTAGAAGCATTGAGAAAAAAGTCAATGTGAAGAGCTATTTGTCTCATGATGATGATAAGGAAAAAATGGCTGAAAGGAACATCTCATTAGTAGCACCACCTCCACCAACACAAGGACAGCAAGGGACACCACAAGAAGGTATGAGAACACCTTGATAAGTGGTAACAATGCTTCTCCAAGCACACCACAAGGAGTAGATTTGAGTGCTTCTACAAGCACAAGTACACCAAGTGAAAGAGGAACCAAATTCAGAAATTTGAATGATATTTATGAGAAAAAGGTAGAAAATTAAGGTATGAACTCTTTATTTTCATTATATTTTCATGTAGATGATCCTATTCATTTTGAAGAAGCTATAAAAGATAAGAAATTGATAGATGTTATGGATGAATAAATGAATGCCATAGAGAAGAGTAAAACGAATTGGTTGATCTCCCAAAAGGCAAAGAAGTCATTGGAGTAAAATGGGTCTACAAGACCAAAAGAAATGTTGAAGGTAAGATTGAAAGGCACAAGGCAAGACTTGTTGTCAAAGGCTACAAGCGACAACATGGAAGAGATTATGAAGAAACTTCTGCACCGGTTGCAAGAATGGAAACAGTAAGAGTAGTGTTGTCCATAGCAGCACAACACAAGTGGAAGGTTTACGAAATGGATGTGAAATCACCATTCCTAAATGGAGTATTGATGGAAGAGGTTTATGTTGAACAACCTATGAGATATGAGAAAGAAGGCCAAGAGCACAAATTTTGCAGATTGAAGTAAGCTCTTTATGGGCTGAAACAAGCACTAAGAGCATTGTACAGTAGGATAGATGCCTATCTACTGGAAAATGGGTTTGAAAAATGTGACGGAGAACCCACATTATACATCAAGGAGAAAGATGGTAAGATGTTGATTGTTGTTTTATATGTTGATGATGTGATCTTTACAGGTAATGATGCTTACCTATAAGGGGCAGGATAGATCAGACAAGGGTTCGATATCGCTTGAATAGCTTGTACTTAGGATGTTTGTCCTTGAAAAATTTGCGCTGTAAGAATTTTTGTGCCTATAGCGTACCTTTCATTTCTGAGCAACCTACTCCTTATAATAGTAGCCACTCGGGGTTGGGATTCATTTTTCATGCCAGAATGATGGCCATGAATCCTATTGAATCCTCAGCAACAACGACCTTGGTAGAGCCAGAGACCGAGGAAGTGGTGGAGATTGAGTCTGAGGCTGAAGAAAATATCTCCACGCCGAGCCCAGTCACAAATAAGGGAAAGGAAAAAGAACAAGGCTCAGGGAAACCCCCGAAACCCGCGAAATGGTCTGGAGGGAAGCCTCATACTTCCTCACGCAATATAAAATCCCCGCGAACAATGCCCCAAGCGCGTGTTGCTCAGGAAGAGGCTCAGATTGCAGAGCCAATCAATTGCTTACCTCCTTTTGTTCAGTCGCGCAGGCCCTTGACGCACACGCCAAAGAACCTCGACGGCCTGATCACATACCTGCAGATGTCGTTAACCCTGGGAGAGGTCCTCATTATTAGTGAACCTTTTAGAAGACTCCATGAGATCAAATTTGATGACCATGACTTGGCCAATTTGGAGGCCTTCCCTGATTTTGTGCCCAAGTTATATCTTGAACGAGTTCAGGAGGATGATGGGATCAAAATTGTCCCCATAAGCTGGGTACATCGAGTGGCAAGATCTAAGCTCCTCAACCTGCTTAGGATGCCTCATTTCAGTCACTACAACATCATGGACTGCCTAGTGCATCATTTGCTTTCCCTGTTCCATAATGGGTGTTTATGGATCAAGGATCAAATCTCTATCGACGCTGTGCTCATCCATCACATCATTGGTCTTCCTATGGACGGGTTGAACCCTCTAGAGTGCCTTGGCAAGAAGTATGGAGGGGAAACTATTGAATATGTGCGACAAAAATTCCATGTGGAGAGGAATACTCGTGGATTCATGATAAAAACCATCAGTGATCCCGCTATGCAACTGGGTACCATATTTTGGCATGTAAGGTGTTGTGCAAATGCCAAGTGGCCTCCATCCCCACATACGTAATTCAACTAGCAGGCCAGTGCGAGAAAGGGGTTTGTTTCAATTGGTCACAATATTTGTGCAATGAGTTTTTGGCCAATGTACGCGAATCCTAGGAGAAGGTATGGGCATTTTGTTATTCTTGACCGCTACTTCTCATTGCATTGGTAGCCTGGGAAGAACTTGAGGAATCGGTCCTCCCGGAGCTCACTGCTGACATGTGTGAAGGGGCCCGATATACAAACTTATGGGATTATAAGGATACGCAGCATCTTGAGTACAACCAAGCCTTCTGGGTCCTCTTTCATAGTAGCTTGTCAGCAGTCATTAATTCCCGACCATGGTTGTCTCCAATAGTATATGACAGATACAAGGGCATTGTAGCATTCTAGGTCACCATGCACAACGTCCAGATCCAAGCAAATAAAGCTTGGACTTCGCTCCCTTATATGGTGGTGGACAAACAAATTGACAATGTAATTGCGCTCTGTCCTCCTAACTAGAAGATCAGCTTCAAAACTAGCGTGAAGGGCACCGAAGGAACTAGTACAATGAAGGTAATCCCACTTGTCATCAGCAAGGATACTGGAGGCCTAAGGAAGAGTAAAGGGAGGGAGACGGGTGCAGCAACACATAAGGATGCGCAGTAGAAAACATACCACTGAGAAGGACGTCGAGGTAGAGACTCAGATAGATTCACCGCTGGACCTGGGTACAGAAGGAATGGATGTGGGAGGAACTGCCTCCCCTCGAGGCACGAAGTGAACAAACGAGCCTATCAAATGGCCCGAAAGAAGCAGCGCTCTCAGCGGACGGAATGAGATGAGATAGTCATGCTGACAGAAGGAGACCTCGAACAAATTGCTGACGTGGTCACTTTGGCCACGGAAGACAAATGGATAGCTTTAGAAGCACAACAAAGAGCTACGATCGACACAATTCAGGCTGAGCTCCACGCTCTACAGCAAAATACAGACACGCTGCAACCCAGTTTGCCTCAGGTACAAATGCCTTCGGCAACCAGTAGTGCAGCACTAGTTACAGAAGAAAGATGCCTCTGTTCGTTACCTGGCGCGACCCTTATGATCAATCCACCCGACCTGGGAATGCAAGTCCAGGCTGATGTAGAAGTACAGCTAAATTTATCCAGGCTGCCACAAGAGGCATTGCAAGGTCTGCACACCTCATTGTTTCATGAAATCTAACATCGGGACCTACAAGTTCACCAACAACTCAGTATAGTTGAGCAGACAATTGCATAAAATAACGTTGAAGTGTCCCTCACCACCGCGAACCAAACAAATATGGAACACTTAATTCATAGGCTCTGCGCAGATGTTACAGAAGAAATACTGGCCACAGCCACCCCCTAGGCTAAAATTGAAGGGTTGGTTGCAACGTTGAAGGCCTCCAAGACGAAATTTCAGGTGGTCAAGACACAAATGGAGAACTAGATCACAAATTTGCAGGCTAACTTGTAGCCCGAAACACCTCCGAAGGTACGCGCCCGACGAGCTGCGCTGGTTGCCACAGCTACAAACAGATTACAGAGCAGAACGCTCAAGGTGCCCAATTACTAGAAACAACCATGTAGATTTGGACCAAAGTCCAGCGCGACTTGATCCTGCAAGAAATAAACCAGGATCTACAGCAAAAGGAAGAAGCGTTCGAGAAGATAGAAGCCACCCTGCCCACTTTGGTTCCTGCACAGCGCTTGGCACGACTGCGAACCAACCATGCCCTCCAAAATGATATTTGTGAACTTCGGCAGAAGAAGAAGGTTCTCAGTGACCACCTGAGGCCTTGGGTTGCTGAAGCCCTCAAGCTCTCGTAGGATGTTGATGTTGCTATTAAGCAGCTAAACCAGACTCTGGAGAGTGTCACCGCTGCAACAGAAGGCCCGAATTTGCAGAATTTGGTATACATTGTGCAGAATGCTACAGCTCAGAGTGAAGGCATGCTGCCCCCATTGGTCGAACTTATCAGACTGCTGCAGGTGCAGGTGGAGACCCCACCATCACATTGACTCGGGACGAGTCACAAATTTGTGTTGGGGGACTGTTGGAACAGGGTCTCCTAAAGCTGCAAATTTTGTCCATTTTTGTATTATTTAGTCTAGCGCAGGGGTTTTGGGTTGGATAAAAGCCTCGAATGCATTGTAATGGGTCAAGGGTAGACCAAGAGTCTGCAAACAATAGTTTGCGGACCATTGGAAGCATAGGCTAAATTGGTATAAATAGATGAACCATTTTTTAAGTCTTATGATAGGAAATAATTGAGATTGATGCTAAGCATGAATTGTTAGATCTGTTGTCAAGTTGTTAGGTAAGGACTCCTGCTAGCTATGTGCGCAGAGATCATCAGTCCTGCTGTGTGCGGACCCTGCTGGCTATGTGCGCAGGCGGTATCTTGGGATTGTAAAAGGATTTTGGTCTTAATATATATGCGAAGTATAGTTGGACATTTGATGCTATCTGGATCTGTTTTGTTATGATTGATGTGAATTTGGGCTATATGATTAAGTTGCGAAAGTATCTGTTTAAATAGTTGCGAACTGTGAAGGTATATATGTTCTAGTATATGTATTTGTGATCTGTTAATTACTGCGATTATAATATTCTGTGCTAATAAATTGGTATCACGCACTTGGATGCGAGTGTATTTTCTAGATCTGTGCATGATAATAGCTATGTTACACTATATACGCCTGTGAATAGATCCGTTAGTGCAAACTCGATAAGCTGGGAACGAAGACCTGCTTGACTTACCTCCTCTTTCTTTGGGTGCGGAAACCTAGTTCCAACACCCTCTCATACTGCTTCGGGTGAGACTTTGGCCTGCGCAAGCAGGGCACTACTGAAAGGGCCAGTAGTATATGGGTTTGTTGGCAAACCTTAACCTCCAAACCTGGGTTAGGACCCCTCGAGCCAACACCATAGAAATTTTGGGGAAGCTAATGAAATTGAAAAACATGCCAAAAATATTAACATAGATAATGGTTGGAAAAATAGTCAAAACTATATTCCTGTTCCTTCCTCTACATTTTTTGCTTTATGTTTCTCCCATTCTGTTTCCATATTTAATTTTAATTTTTCCATTATTCTTCATGTTTAGTTTCCTATTTTTTTTCCCCAAGGAAAAATCATAATTTTCATTAATTTAATAAAATTACATATTCTAGATGTTGTGTAGCATGTTCAAAAAAAGTGTGATGATTTTCACATATCCAAAACTGATAGAAAATTTATTCCCTAAAAGGGATGCTGATAAACATTTAAATCACAATGTTCTAATCAAATATATATACAAAGATGATGCTATAAAAATAAATCAAGTATCAGAAGCTGATAATAACTAATATAATCAGGGCCTTTCGGCCCCATCCAGTAGATGATCTATATAAGTTCGGTGGTATTATTCAAATAAATATTAAATGATCTGCTCCTATATCAACCATTCACCGTTAGGCTGGATCATGTTCTCCTTGGAAAGAGTTTCGGAAATATGGTTTCGATCCTTGCAACAGGACAAGTGATTGAATCAAAAAAAAAATTTAAATGCAAGGTCTTCTCCTAAATATTCCTAAGTGTGTGCACACGACATGAAGATATTTGATTGAACCAATTTATGATGATCTTGGAATCACCAAAAAATTGAATATGGTGGCACCCTTTGTCAATGGAAAAATGTAGAAAGTGTCTCAGACTAAAAATTTCAACAGATTTATTTTTCCCATGCCCTAGACCCATATTTAATTTAAAATAATGTTTTTCATTGAGATGCAAAATTTCTCCCCCACCACAAGCTATTTGCTGAGAAGATCCATCGAAATATGCCCAAGGATGTTGTCTATTTATAACTTCAGGATTAATTGACCTAGAGGGTCTGGAGGGATCTTCTTTAGGGAGACTGTTATAGATAGAAATGATTTGGGTTGAGGCCAAGTGCTAGTTAGGAGAAATGTCATTAAAAATAGTTTTATTCCGTTGAAGTGATATACCCCAACAGATCAAAGGAGTAATATTTTGGGTCTTATGTGGATGTGCATCACTCCACTAGGATAGCCAAGCCTTAGACACATTCCGGCCATGCCATCTAGTAGGGATATGCAAATAGGAGAGGATCTAATTCTAGAATGAGTTGGTATAGGGGCAGAAAAGAAAAGATGGTCAATAGATTTAGAGTCATGTCTGCATAGTATGCACCAAGTAGGACCATGATATGAGCGTTTGAGTAAATTTTCACTAGTAGGAGCCTTATTTTGTAGCGTGCACCACATGAATAATTTTGATCGAGGGGGAGATTTTAATTTCCAAAGACTGAACCAGCACGAAACAACTTATCAGGGCTTATGGTTAGATAATTTAATGGGATATCCATATTTAGGAGTGTAGGAGTCATGCCCAACAAGATTCTAGATAAGTTCATCATCCCTATCTATGATATGAATGTGAGATCCAGACAATGTTGTTATGTAAGAAATGTTGGACATTGGGTCCAACGCTCTCTCTGTGTTTCGCGGCATGGACTAACCGCCTCTCGTGGATCATAACTCTAGCGATTGTAGTGGAGACTAATGCCTGTGGGTTTTGGTCTAACGGAAACCGTGATTCTAACAAGTGGTATCAGAGCGAAAGGTCTCGAGTTTGAAACTCACCTGGTTCGCGTTGGGGGGGAGATTGTTGGACATTGGGTTCAATGCTCCCCGTGTGTTTCACGGCATGGACTAACCGCCTCTTGTCGATCCTAACTCTGGCAATTGTAGTGAATACTAGTGCCTGCGGGTTTTGGTCTAATGACAACCGTGATTCCAATAAGAAAGCCAAGCAGGTCTCCAAATCTTAGGTTTATTGAGTGCACTACATATTTCCATCCTTGAAAGAAAATAGATGAATTATCAAGGTCATCTATCTGTGCAATATGAGTGATGCTTGAGTTAGAGAGGAAGAGAATAAGATCGGGAGGGAGTTGATGAACATTCCCATATCCCGACGAGTGATCCAAGCCAATCTGTTCCAAGTTCCTACATCTAATTCTCCAAGTCAAACCATACCTCATATAGGGCAAAGTATTCAGTACAAATTTCTAGACAGTTGAGATGTTTGACCTATTCCAATTAGACTTTTGATCCAATTGAGGAGGTGCAAAGGCCTAATGTATTTCTAAAATACCACATTTGACCAAATATTCTATGAAGTGAGCACCTGCCACCCCATTTTTGTTGCAAGTGATTTTGTGAAAGCATAAATATTCTTCATGCCCCATCCTCCCATTTTTTTGGCAGGGCAATGAGCTCCCAACATACCCAGGCAAAGGTATGGCCCTCCTTATTTCCTTTCCATATAAATCTACAACATAATTGTTGAATCCTAGATAAGGTTCCCCGTGGCATCCAAGCTAACGACATCTAGTACACCGAAGTAGCTTCAATCATATATTTGATGAGAATAAGGCAACCAACCCAAGATAGCCATCGATGAAGCCAAACATTTATCCTTTTTTCGATCTTTGCAATTAGCCAGGTCCAATTTATTATTCTATAATCTATCAGTTTTAAATGAAAACCAAGATATCTGATACCATCTTCAAGTGTGAGGAGAGAAAAAGGAAATCTATGTTGAGTGAAGATTGATTCCTGAATTGTGCAACCAACATCTGTCAAGGTCGATTTTTCGTTATTACACTCTATTCCTGTAGAAATGAAGAATTATTTTAACACAGAGAAGGAAACAAATAAGTCCCCAATGGATCCATTCAAAAAAATAAGTACATCATCAACAAATAAAATATGGGAAACTGTGCATCTATCTGCAATTTCAATGCCCTAAAGTCTACCCAATCTTTGCTCCTTCGAGATAAGTGTGCTTAAAGCTTCCATAATAAAGGGAAATAGAAGAGGGGAAAGTGGGAAACCCTGCCACAGACCACGTTCCATATGAAATAATGGAGAGTCTGATTCATTAATGAGAATTCTTAAGGAGAAATTATATATACAACACATAGTCCAATTGATGAATACAATAGGAAAACCCAAATGAGTTAATAACATATGAAGATATAACCAATTGGTGTGATCAAAATCCTTAGCAAGATAAATTTTGAAGATAATGCCTTTTAGCATTTTAATCTTGATGGAATGGAAAACCTCTTGAGTTGTGCCAATAGCTTCATGGATCTAGCGATCATTGAGAAAAACAAACTGTTTAGGTGAGATGTGCTAAGATAGCATAGGCTTGAGTCTGTTGGAAATAATTTTAACTATGATTTTGTAAATGTAATTGCATAGAGATATAGGTTGAAAATAACTGAAGCTACGCGGGGAGTTAGATTTGGGAATGAGAGAAATAAAATTAGTGTTAAAGGCATCATAGATTTGACCAGAGACCTGATATTCTTCAAACACCTGTAGGATGTCATTTCCAATAACATCAAAAAATTCCAGGTGGGACTCAATGGGTCAACCATTAGGTCCTAGGATCTTGTCTTTTTTAAACCATTTCATGGTCCCCTCGAGTTCACACATCGTAACATGTTCAATGAGATCCTTTGCTCCATCCATCTCAACATAATGAGGGAACACTCCAGCTACTTTAATGACCTCAGCCAGGGAGGCAAACTGTGGTACTTTATATAACTGACTAAAGTGTGCAGTACCAAGAGTGGAAATTTCTTGGAATATTTGAACCCTCTACCCCTTATCATCCTCCAAATTCCAAATAGTGCTAATGGCCCGTCGAATATTAGCAAATTTATGGTAAAATTTTGTATTGTCATCTCCAACCCATAGCCATGTGGCTCTGCTTCTGAGTCACCATGTTTCTTCTATGTCCCTCAAGATGTGGGGCCTCTCTACTTCCAAATGCATCAGATGAACTTTTTATATATATGAATCAAAACCTCTACCTTCCACAGATTCCAGGGTAGCCAATTCATGTTCTATAGCCTGGAGAGTATGGTTGTCCCTCTCTTTCTTATCCTTAGCCAATATGTTGTTAACTTTTTAACTTCAAGGATTTTGGATGAAAAGGAGGCCGAGTGTGATTGTCCATGAGCAGTTGGATGAGATACCTAATAATCTGTTATCATATTGATATATTCCCCATATTTTAACCATGTCACATTGAATTTTAAGGGTTCTTTAGTTTTGCGGAAGACACCTACAATCGCCAGAAATATGGGAGAGTGATCTGAGTATCCTCCTGAACCCACCCACCATCTGTAAGATGAAAGTATAGCCAAGAGAGTATCTTGAACCAAAAACCTATCTAATATCCTTGCCATCATAGAATCCCCAACCCTACAATTCCGCCAGGTAGGTTATAACCAAGCAGATAGAATATCTACATAATCTTAAACCTCCAAAAGTGATCCAATAGTATCATATAGTGGTTTTTTCTGAGCAAAGTGACCCCATCATTTAGCATAACCAATAGAAGAATTAAAATCATCCCCCAAAATGATATTATTTATCTACATAAATGATAAATTGAGTAGATGTTCCCAGAAACCAACCCTATTTGTACACGGTCCATTTACATTCATCAATTGAAATTCCATGCCCATAACAAGAGAGAAAATATTCGCACAAATAAAACCATCTCTCCACGAGAGATTATTTAACTTGACTTATCTAGGGTTAAAAACCAAAGCTATTCCACCAAACCGTCCTCTGATATCAAGATCATGGGAAACCAAGCCAGGTCAAAGGGATTCAAGAGCAGGGACAATCTGATAGATAAGACCAAGTGTTTCTTGTAAAAATATCACATCCACCACCTCATTTTCAAGAGCATCATAAGCGGTATTTTTTTGTCAGAACAAACGAAACCTCGACAATTAAAGGAGAGCCACTTAATTTAGTAGCCTCGGAGAGGGTGTTCGATGCTTTAAGGACCTTGCTAAGTGAGATTTTTCGGCCTTCAGCCACATTTGAACCCTTGTCTGATCTATCTGAGAGTTTTTGTTTTCCTACTGACAATGGTTCTTAATGTTGTTTTAGTTCGTCTTTATCGTTTCTTTTTGTTAGTGGGTATTTTTATATAATTATTTTGTGAACTATTGTAGCAGGATTTCTTAGTATTATTCGTGGAGCGGGTGAAGAGAATCTCACAGCCCAAAACGGTATCACATGGGTCGGGGATGCTTATTACATAGACGTATCAGACATAACGGATGTCTCTGCAAATACTTGGGGTTCTTACTTGCACACTATACGGGTTTTCCCAAAGCCTTTCAATAAATCTTGTTATCAGTTGCCTGTGGTTCCAGATGTGCCATACCTATTAAGACTATAGTTTTCCCTTGGAAATTACAGTGGATTCCAGCAATGGCCAAGCTTCGCTTTCTCAATTGAGACACTCAGTTTGTTGGCTTCGGAGAACGTATCGTTCACAGATACAAATGTATATTATTTGAACGCGTGCTGGTTAGTTCCGGCTGTGTGCTGTATATTTGTTTGATCAAAACCTCTGACATTGATGACCCCTTTATCAACGCTGTCGAGTTGAGAACTCTTAGAGCCAGCATGTATTCAGCGGCTAAACCAGGAACACTCTTGGCTCTCATAGGAAGGGTGAATGTTGACGGTTCGACGAGAAAAAGGTGAGCAATTTTAACTTTTTATATGTTTTACCAAGAGACATCTAACCGCCGTCTCTCGGATCTGTCTTTGCATGACCTGATGGCGATGCAGTAAGTCAGTCCAGTCTTCAGATAACGTAGAGAAACTTTGGCATATAACTAGATGCGTCGCAGGGGTTATCTTTTCAAAAAATTATTAGTACTGTTTCAACCTCAATTCTCTGTTCATATAATTGATCTTTGTGTTTCAATTTAGGAGTTTTCTTATAATGGTTGATAATGGATATTGGAGAGAAGCTAAACCTCTGAAACCCACGGCTGACATACGGAAGTTGAAGACTGTTGAACCTCAATTCTCTGTTCATAAATTGATATTTGTGTTTTAGTTTGGTAGTTTTTTAATAATGGTTGATAATGATTTTTAGAGGGAAGCTAGACCTCAGACACTGAGACGCAAGTTTGATTGACGTTTATTGAAGGCCAATTATGATAGGAAGAACCTAAAAACCTAAAGCTGGGACAAACTGGAGGTGATTTGACACCTCCGGCGACCCCCTTCAGCGATTTTCCGGTCTCCCGGTCCTGCTCTCGTCTCCGGCTCACATACGATGGTTTGACATGCCATATTTATGATATTCTATGACACGCCAGATATCCCGGTTGCACGTGAACTATTCAACACGGTAACATTAATGCAATTTCGAATTTCAATTTTTTTGTTTTTGCCGCTCATTTGAATTTCAAATTTACCCTCCAATGTCATATGTGTATCAGTGGATTACAGAGTCGCACTAGAGCACCACCTTCCCGCAGCCTGCGACCATTCATTTGGAGCTCTTCTGTGGCTCTGCTCAGTGGCCCTCGAGGAGAGAGATGAGTCATGGTTCAGTCAACATGCCGATTTCAGCCGATGTGTTTTGATGGGGGAAGCACTGGGGGCAACCTCTTTCAACAGGCACTTCTCAGCACTTTCGCCAACCCCGTGATTTCCTGCATCCTTTTTGCGTGGTTTTTCCATACATCCTGGATAAGTGACATCTACGAGAAGAAAATCGGAGATGGAGATTTCACCCGATTTTGTGCTTTTGACTCTGGATATGGTCAATAAGTTCTTGAAACTGTCTGCGCGAGAGGGGTTCACCGCCAGAGATCATCCCATCACAAACGCAATGGGACCTGATGCTCCACCTCTAAAGGATTTGAAGTTTCCGCGCATGTTGGTAGTCATCGCTGACACAGACCTTATGCGTGATACAGAGTTGGAGTATTGCGAAGCCATAAAAAGTGTCGGGCATGATGTGGAGGTATTTCTTTATGAAAGTGTTAGGCCACAGTCTCTATCTCAACGATATTGCTATAAAAAATGATCCGCACATTGCTCAGGAAACGTCTAATCTGCTTCAGGCATTGAATTTGTGAAGAGATTTTTAGCGTGGGGCCATGATAGTTGAAGAAGTGATAGGCATGTTGGAAGAAAAAGGATAAAAAAGGACATTGTTCTGGGGTCTTCCAGGCGATTAGACAAAGTATATACGTTATTTTTCCTTTATGATAATGAATGAATAATAATTTACCGACTCCTATAGCTGTCAAAGTGGAATCAATGACTTGTAAATTGTCGACCATACTTTATTTTGGAAGACGAACTGTATAATAACCGCTTGCTAAAGCATTTTGACATTTCTGCCATTTAAACTTTGAAGCTTTGAACGTAGTGGGAGAACTCACACTCTATCCGGATGCAGCCTTTATATGGGTTGTGAAGGCCGGTTTATATATGTACGATAAATAATTAGTTAAATTAAAGTATTATCTATTTACAAAATATTTCTTTAAAGTTTTTGTTTATAATTGATGAAAATAATATTTTCCCCTTACTTTATTTTGAAAATTGATGATTTTAAAATGATTCAAAATAGTAAATGGTTTAAAAAAATTAATATGAATAATAAATAAAATACCTCAAAAACCAGATTAAAAAATATTGACTTGCATTTAAAAAGATATTAATAAAAAGGGAAAATAACATTTTAGTAAATAAAATATTTCAATTCAAAAATAAAATATTTCAATGTTCATGTTAAGTAAAATGTCTCAATTTTAACTATATGTATATAGTATATATGTTTTGGAAAAATCGATGTATATATTATGAAAAATAGTTGGGAAAACAATTATAGTCAAAACATTTCAAGGGTCTCAATAATTTACATTCTAGCCCTTTAAGGGTCTCACTATTGTGGCCTTTGATATTTGAAGAATTGTGGTGCTATGGTTGGTTCTCCCACATGAAGTGAGTTGGAAGATATTGAAAGTTCCATGTTTTATGAAACTTAAGGTTTCCTTTTTGTTAGGTCAGTAATATTACAATATTCTATGTTACTTTACTAATATTTGATCTTGAGCATTACATAGTTAAGAGAATCGAGTTTTCAATTCTATTTGGATGCTCTTGAAATAATGTTTTATGGTTGGCCAGAATGAAGATATTGTCTTGATATTCTTTGGGTGATTTGGCTCTTAGATAAATTTATTTTAGGTGGAAGAAGAGCTCGCATCTCTCTCCTTTTGTCTCAAGTCCCTTGAAGGGTATCCATCCTTGCTCTACAACTATCACAGTTACTCTATAATACAAATTGTATGTGTGGTTAGTAGTTCATGAGTGTTGTTCTTATTGTGTCCTTCAAAACCACAAGTATACTTGAGGATTTGGTAGTTGTGGTTGCTCGACCACCATACACACTTGTTTGGGTCTCCTTGTGTGTGGTTTAGAAGACAATGGCTAGAAAACTTGACAATGTTATTGTTCAACTCAATGACTATTTGGATGATATTCAAGTTATCATAATGAGACTTTGATTACACCATAATGAAACATATGTTTCTACCTACAATGAAATGGACCTTCAGTTGCAACTTAGAGGTAAAGTGGAGAAACAAGAAGATGAAATTAGTCACGTTCATTAACATGTTGAGAAGTTGTGCTCCTTGGTAAATAGTTTGATTCTAAACATGAAGGTTTCTACCAGTGCTAGTAGATCAAAGGTAAAAAACATCCCAGAGTTGAAGTAGCTGGTGGATCTAGGAAAGTAAATCATAATTAAGGTTATATCCTCATGTAGATTGCATGTACTATACATTTTGTTTAATCTTGGCTTCCTTTTGGAAGGTATTCACGTGTAAAGACCAACTCTATGTTAGTTATGGTTGTATTACTCTTAAGAAGATAAATTTGACTTAATGCTCCTAGATGTTAATGAAGTTCAATGCAAATATGAAATGTAATCCCCAATGTATAGCTATTATATTGACACATCTTTTAAATCAATATAAATATTCTCATTATTGTTATATATATATATATATATATATATATATATATATATATATATATATATATATAATGTTTTTTTGCATTAAAAGACCATTTTTATAGTTTACTTCAAGAGATATGTGTAATTCCTTTCATGTTCAACATAAAATTCACATGAGATATTTGAAACAATTATTAATATAAAAAACATTTTAACATTGAATATGAATCAAATGTTTCAATTCCAACCTTAAATAAAATAATTTTATATCAGTTTTGTTAGATATAAAGAGGGAAACAAAATTAAAAGAAAAAATATCTTATTATGTTAGATAGTATTTTATACTGTATAATGCATTCAATTCTTACTATAGAGTTAACATGTGGTATTGAAAAAATATAAAGTATCAAGCTAGATCCATCTTGAACTCTCCATCTATCATGCACCAATAGGGATCAAAATTTGAGGAAATGTTTGCACCTCTAGGGATTTGATCTATCTTGGCTCATGATCATTCAACCATTTCATGGTATCCTGTTTAATATGAGGGAGAAGTGTCAATCCTTTCATACATATTAAGAAACATAGTTAGATCCATCTTAACTCTAAATATATCATGCACTAAGAGGGATCAAAATTTGAAGAAACAATTTCACATCCAAGGATTTTATTCCTCTCAAAACATGATAAATCCAAAGATAATATGTATTTATGATGGTGTTAATAAAATTTCATATTGTACATAATTTCTTTTTTGTATCCCAAAGTAACCCAAATAACCCACCTAACACGTAAATACTAGAAAACCTTTGGGGGTGTCTGATCTATCCTCTTCGTAAACCGGGCCACAACCAGGAGGATTTCAACCTTGGATCTTTGAGTTTTCATAGATTTCACATTTATTCAATCACCAATTGAGTTGCCCCCCTCGGACCATAATGTACATATTGATTCAAAAATAAAGTATATGTAATATAAGACTTGGAATCCAAGTGATTAGGATCAGGGAACATTTTAGGGGCTAATATTCGCAGGTAGGCTAATTTTCCATAATTTTTCCAAAAAAAAAGATTCACCCACATATTCTAAAATGATTCACCCACATTTGATAGTAAATCATTATTTTACCTTTAAAATCGCCAATATATTATATGGAATAGTATAAGATCATTGGAAATCTAAATATTTCTACAAAAATATCGCCAAATGTTTTATAATTTGCATATTAGGGACTAGTAAGATTTGCCAAGGTTTATAAACTTTAATATAAACTTCCATCCATAAAATTTTCCCTGATTAGGATTAATAGTATTAATGCCACACTCTTCAATTCTAATATTGGATAAACCACTAAGTATAGTATTTTGGCTATTAGGTTGAGTGAAGGGGTTCTAGTGATAGGGGTACAATGTGATATGTGGATGAGAATGTGTTCTAGTTCTTGATATATCTATATATATATATATATATATATATATATATAGAGAGAGAGAGAGAGAGAGAGGAATCATATCATAATTAAACTAAAAAAGGATATATACTCAAATTTCATAAATATATGTGTGTGTGTGTGTGTGTTTGTATTATCTACACTATAATATGTTTATTAAAATGAGTAATAAATATATATTTAACACCATTTCTTCAATTTTTCTGATATAAACACATATACTAACATGTATCCATCATGGATAATGTTCATTTAAGTCATTGTTACACAAACATTTGTCACTATCTCTGTACTCCCCGTTCCTTGATCCTGGAGGACCCATACAGTGACCCTTGTGTACTTTCCAAGCATGGAGTACATACCCCTAAACCACACTTTCTTTGCCAATTCATCTCCCTATACAACTTTTCTGGAAGATCCCTATAAAAACTTGGTTTTCTAGGTCAGCACTTTGTCTCAGTGTCTGACCCACGCTGATATCAGAGATTTGCACTAGGACCCACGCCGATTAGATCTCGTAAAATCCAAGTCGAGTCTTCCGCCTGATCTTGTATTTGAACCTTCATTCCATCCACCTATTAGTAGCCAATAGTCTACTTAAATGAATGCCATGAAGCTGGGGGCATGTACCTCGAATTTAGTCATCATGCTGGGGGCATGCGAACTTATTTCAAGCATAGTTTTCTAAAGAGTTTCAAGCTTGTGTAAAAATGAAACCCATTTCAAGCATAGTTTGTTTTCATTTCAAGCTTGTGTAAAAATGAAACCCATTTCAAGCATAGTTTGTTTATGTTTCAAGCTTGTGTAAAAATGAAACCCATTTCAAGCATAGTTTATTTCCGTTTTGAGCTTGTGTAAAAATGAAACCGGTTTCAAGCATAGTTTATCTTTATTTCAAGCTTGTGTAAAAATGAAACCAACTTCAAGCAGAGTTTCTTGATTTCAAGCTTGTGTAAAAATGAAACCATTCTTATTTTACCTCTCGTGATTGCTTTCTTATCAACCTATTTTTCCAGATGGACCTTGGTTTTCTCATTCCATCGTCAGCATCTGCTTGGCTGATCATACGCCTTCACTTGATTGTTTTACATGTTCCTAAGGAACAGCTACAATGAGTGGTCTTGTTAGCTAGCCTCTTGAACTTTACTTGTTCTGAGCAGTTCCACCATCACCGGAACCAGTTGCTACCCTTAATGCCACTCATTCCTCCAGGAGGAGTCAAATTTCAGCTCTTTTCTGACTCTCAAAAATTGAAAATATTGCTGAGACTCTTGTCGTTCTGAACTCGTTAAAGGTTGCGAAACGTCGTTTACCCAGTATACGTTTACCCCTTTTTTTGGCTGGGATAAAATATTTACGAAAAAGGAATACCTTAGCTAATC
This sequence comes from Pinus albicaulis, assembly GCA_034641835.2. NCBI lineage: Eukaryota > Viridiplantae > Streptophyta > Pinopsida > Pinales > Pinaceae > Pinus > Pinus albicaulis. Next base: position 408,219,421 of record CM076569.1, on the reverse strand, counting down.
GTGACAAAGAGGTTCTCCCAGATATTGTTTTCTACCTTTTCGGATCTGTGAGACTACCTATGAAAAGGGACCTACTGGAGTTTTCTTTTCCGCTTCTTTTCAAACTCTCTAAACATGAAAAGACACCAGGTTCTTCCTTTGTCAGACTCGTTAAAACCTAATGACATCGAAAATTCGTCATCATGACGATAACCTCCTTCCTCCTTCTTAGGGCTCGTAAAATGTACTAGGATGGATTTGTTCGAAGGACAAACTTATATGAAAATCATATGCTATCCTCTTCAAGCTTGTGTAAAAATAAAGAGGTACTCGCCAGAAATGGTGAGGGAAAATGGAAGTTATTTGTCAGTTGTGTCGGAAGTATGTCACCCTTGAACATGACACTTATCTGAAGTTCGTGTCAAGTTGGGATATCTTCACCCTCTCACTTTGCCTCCATGGGTTTGGGAAATCTGTTTTCCTCTCATTCGATTACCAATCTTGTCAACATGACCTTTGATCCTATTTGAGTCAAATGATGCCAAATTCCAGAGTCGTGTCACCAATATGTTCAAGAGAAAATCCTTCTGCAATTTTTACATTCCTTGATCCTTTGTTTCAGTCTTGATTAACACTCATATCAGATTCTCTGTTTCATGTCGATGATGTGGGATTCATTATGACCATCCTTTGACGGATCACTTCCCGTCGACTTCAACTCATTATTCGCGAAGTCAATCTAGAGACTCCTATCTGGTACCTTAGAGCATGCATGCCTCAATGGAAATTTCTTCGCATTCGACGACAGGTTCACATCATTGACTTTCGATCAGGTGATTTCACGGGTGTTCGACTTCAGCTCATTGTTCACATTCCATGGATTGTACTAGTAATACCTTAAGAACCATTGGCATTATTGGTGGTATCTCTCGCGCCTGTTAACAACTTTCATCATTAGCTGGTAATAAGGCAATTTTCCTACATGTTCGACTTCAGCTCATTTATTCGCATGCTTGAAATTATACTTGATCGGGTTGTGACAGAGCACAAGACCCTGGATTTTATTCTCTAGAGTTCAGGTTGCGAGGCGATATGATTTGTGCATGATTGGATACATGTTCTTTCAATTGGATGGCTACGACCATACCATGAGTCTCTATGAGATCCTTGTCAGATGGATGGCTGCGACCATACCATGAGTCTCTTTTACAGATGGCTGCGACCATACCATGGTATATTTTATGGATGGTCACGTCCATACCTTGATTCGTGTATTTTCATCAGAGATTCTAGTTATGTATATGTATCTATGCTTGATTTGTAGGTCTCCTGACGGTAGCGTCTAGTTCCTTCCATGTACTTGTAAATAATTTCACCCCTCACTCATGTTCGGAATTCATACTTTAGGGGGCATCTATTACACAACGATTTGTCACTGTCCCTATACTCCCTGTTCCTTGATCCTAGATGACCCATACAGTGACCCTTGTGTACTTTCCAAGCATGGAGTACATACCCCTGAACCACACTTGGTTTGCTAATTCATCTCCCTTTACTACTTTTCTAGAAGATCCCTATAAAAACCTGGTTTTCAAGGTCAGCGCTTTGTCTCAGTGTCTGACCCGCACTGATAGAAGATATTTGCACTGGTACCCACGCCGATTGGCGCTCTGTCTTAATGTCAGACCTGCTTCGATCCTCTTTTGGAAAATTTTTTAAATAGAAGCGAAGCTGCCGTGACTAGATGCTTCGCGAAGCGGAGAGATGGAGGTTTGTTTTGAGGATATGGCCGAGGAATTCCCCTTTGGGCTTCTTGTTGCCATAAACTAGGAACTACTCCAAAGGATAAGATCTTTTCCCATTATTTGAGGGCCCATATCCTCGTCCTCCATTGCTATATAAGGGGACCTCTTTCACCTCTGTTGCCTTAGTTAGAGTTGGCTGGTTAGAGTGAGCTAGAGAGGAGAAGCAATTATAGCTTCGGGAGAATAGAGAAGAGTGTGATTGTTTTTGTGTGTTAAGAACATAGTGAGATCTTAGACCTTCGTGTATGAGGGTGTTTCAAACGTGCTTGGATACAGACCTGTCGAAGGAAAGCCTCAACATCAAGGCTTGGTTGTAAACTCCCCTTGTCTTTATCATAATAAAATGCAACTGATGTTTATCTTCCACTCTTGTTTACAATTATAATGATATTTCTAGCATTCCTTGATCAGTTAGATAGGTTGTAATTGTTTTATGTTTGTCATGGTTTTACGCTTGTCGTGGTGTCTTGACTGTATGTACAGGTAACCAAGCGTTGGTAGCAGCGTGTATCAAGCTTGAGAAGAGTGATGAATCAAGAATCTTTGACAGAAGACGAAAACATAGCATTAGAACAAGGTAGGTCATATTCCTTGCTTTGAATTTCATTTACAACCTACGAAGGCAGATGTTAGTATGTTACCGTAGTTTCTAGACCCACCCTAGGGCTAGAGGGATCGCCTTTGTCCACAGAGGGGATTTACCTGCACAACAGTAATGAGATACTTGGATCTCAATTTTTTTCCATTCTGTCTTGGTGGTTGGTAGATCCTAACATAAGATATATCTAGCTAGTGTTTATAAGTCTTAAATAAATGAAAAGAGTAATTTTAATTTCCTTTCTTTAGGTATTTAATTTTTTCATCTTTTTAGATTTACATGTTGATTTGTTCCAAAGCATGGAGTTTATTATTTTATTATCACTTAATTATCTATAAATTGTCACAAATATTCCATTGAAAATTTATGCAAAACATAGTTTTAAATTATGATATTATATTGAGAATGCAGTAAAAGGAGCTAAAACAAGAAACACCACACCATCTACACAATTAATACAAGATATACCCACCCAAAAGGTGATTATTGTTCTTATTTTCTTCTTAAGTATGAAATATCATTGTAAACGAAGATGAATTCACTATGGAGATACCACAAATAGTGTTACCTACAATGGATGCTACAAGGTATTCTACTTTCTCGATTTTAGTCATAATATCCCACTTATTTTCTTTGTTAAACTTTTGAGATAAAATCAATAAAACTAGAATTGAATCCATTTGTTTCCTAATAATGCAATATGTAACATATTTTCATAGTAATCTAAGGTTAGGGTAAGGGATTTTCCATACCTCCACTCATGATTAGGGTTAATTTTTTAGACCCTATAAAATCAAATAGAAATTCCATAAATGACTAGCTCCATATGTGTGAGTATTTGAAATTGATATGGCATCCACTTAATATCATGGAAGTAAAAATCATAGGTTGATTTTTAAGAGGAATAACTTTCTCATATAGGCTTTTTATTAAGGTGATATTTGGAATATTAAAAAGCCATTGATATTTAGAAGAAAACTAGAGGGATATGGATTATATTTGCAAATTTTTGACCCCAAAAATATCCATTAAATATTTCATATGATCTTACCAATTTTGAAGACCCTAAATCACTAAAATAGGATATATCCTTAAAATGGACCCTACATGTCAGTAGCTTCAAATTTTCCACTCAAATGGTACCATAATAGAATTTTTTTTATATAGTGAGTCATTTCAAATTATACCTCTCCATTTTGGGAGGATTTTCATGCTCAAAACATTTTACTAAAGGAGGTGATGAAAATTCCCCTCTACCTCCTCTCTATTTTACATTTGGATTTTCTTAGATTCTAACTTATCATTAAATACAACCTACAAGAATTCTTCTTTCCCTTATCTAGTTGTTCTTGACTTATTTTACAAGTCTATATGTTTTTTTTAACTCCACTTGAGCTTCTAGTGTTATCTCCTCTATGGTAAGTAAGATCTACCCATCATTTTCCTAATATAACATGGAAGGCTTATAGAGCTTAAAATTTTCAACATTTATATATTGAATAAATGCACATATATAAAGGTAGACAAATTTTATAAGCATTGTCACCTACCTTTTACAACACTTCAAAAGCATCATATCATAGCGCCTTGATATTCTTCCTAGGACCTTGCAATATTTCCTTGGTTAGATGAAACTAGACTCAATAGACTACCATGACTCTCTTCTTAATTATATGTTGGTTAAGGAGGACCATGTACCTTTCTTATCGCTTCTTTAATGTCCTATATACTTGCAAATGGATCTACCTAATCTTGTCAATGAAATTTTCAACCTTCAGTAGTTCTCCTATGGTGTCTTCCCTTTCTCCATGTTATCCATATATAATTCATATAGAGGTGAAGATGGAAAATATTCAAAGCAAGTTTGCAAAAGGAATTTACTAGTGAAAGTGTGCACTAGTATGTTATAAGACTGCTTAATACAAACAAATATGTTTGCCTTATTCCATGGATTTCGTTTATTATAAACTATTGGGAATCAAGATTGCCATTAGAACAAAACCCACAGGTGTTAGTCAACGATTGCATCGCCAGAGATAAGGATCCACGAGAGGCGGTTAGTCCATGTCACGAAACACACGGGGAGTGTTGGTTTATCCAATGTCCAACAATCTCCCCCCCAACGCGAGCCGGGTGTGTATCAAACTCGTGACCTATGCTCTGATACCACTTATTGGGAATCACGATTACTGTTAGACCAAAACCTGTAGGTGTTAGTCAACGATCGCATCTCCAGAGATAAGGATCCACGAGAGGTGGTTATTCCATGTCACGAAACACACGGAGAGTGTTGGTTTATCCAATGTCCAACATAAACAGTCAAAATGTAGCTAAAAAACAATAAGAGTTCAATGAAATGATCTACTTTAGGGGTGGAACAACCATTTATAATGAATATAATACAAGAAATGGGATTATGACTGAAACCTGGGCTCTCTCTCTCTATATATATATGTGTGTGTGTGTGTAGGAGACAAAGAGTACAACTATAATGAATGTGTACTATGAAAGGTTCTAGCCTACATAACAATATAACAATAGAAATGAAATAACCAAATATATAGATTTAATAAAGGATTTTAGGGTTAACATGGGGATTTTCTAGGGATTAACATGCTCTTCCCATTCAAAAAAGTGTTTTATGCAACACTATTAATTACAGGTGTGTCTAGATGAATAACACATCTTTCCATGTCACTCTTCCATTGTTATTTTCTTCCATTTGATGATGTAATTAGTAATTTCTCAATTTATTAGCTAGTTAATCCTTGTTTCAAAAAAATTTCTCGTTCAGATAATATTTTTCCTTCTTCGTTGATATTTGGTAAAGTAGTTTGGATTGGGATCGTGTAACCCATTACCTTATTTAAGAAAGAAACATGGAACTTTGGATGTACACATGAAGTTGGAAGCAACTCCAATATGTAAGCCATACTTCCAATCATCTACAACACTTTATAGGGGCCATAATACATCAATGTTAATTTATCTAAACACGTATACCATGAAGCATCATTTTTTGTAACCATCATCAATAGTGAAGAGAATCCAGACTATGGCTAGGTTGTATGATGTCAACCTCTAACATTTCTTGAATCAAACACTCAATATCACTCTTTTTAGGATAATAATATCCTTAAGGCCTATGTTAGGCAGTACACTTCTAGGTTGCAAATGAATAGCATGGTCATGATCTGAAGGAGGTGGAACACCTTTTTCACATCTTTGAAAATCTCTTGGAATGATTGTTTATAATTTTTTGAAGATACATTGTAGTAGAGGATATATATATCTTTCAAAAAATAATGAGCATAATTTTCTAGTTACACCATGGTGTTCCTTTTTGAGTAATTTTTCATGCTTTTAGAGATTATCCCTTTATAGTGTTTCCATTGAATATATCTATGCTCAATTTCCTTTCCTACTAATTAGAATCTCAAGGAAACGACTTGAAAATTAAGGGCCATTATTCCAATGATTGTAAAAATTAGACACTAATATTTATATTTCAATCAAAAGAGTATCCAATAAATAATTCCCCATACTAAGCTTGGTACAATGGCACTTCCATGAACACTTTATGGTACCTCCATCAATAATTTGAAATTTTGGTGTTAGAAATACAAAATAATTGAGAGGATTTTCCAATTTGTAATTGTTGAAATTATGTGCACTACAAAAATTTATCCATATTGTTATCTTTTTCTCTTTGATATATCCTTCTATCTTTAGGGTTTGTGGAGTGAAGATGCCAACCAATGTGTGAGAGTGTGTTGTTTGAGTAGTCTCGTCTAGCTCTATATGTTGTGGCAGTGCTAATTCATGATTTTCTTTGTCTTTATAATATATGTAGAATACATTATTCTCACTCCATTCATGCCCCTTATTATACTTCCTGCAAAAACTAAAGCATATTAATTTTTTGCTTTTTTCATCCATTTTTTGAGGTGTCAACCTTGTCAATTGGATGAGGCTAGGAGAGGGAGCATGATGTACTCTATATCTGTTAGTGACCACTCATCTAGGAGGCCTATCCTTACATACGACTTTCCTTTCGAGAGTGAAAACATGATTTAGATATTAAGGAGATGTGACTGATGTTGTATTCTTTGTATTGAATTTCCCACAAAGATGTCTAACAAATTGAACTCTAAAATATTATTTACCATACGACTCAAGTTTTGGAATTGTTGAATGTACTTTGTAATTAGACATGTTTTTTGAAGGTATACCAATTGAATAAATAATAAATTTATACTAATATCCCTATAATGTATTATCAATTCCATTGTGAAAATTGACCGAGAAACTATAGAATCATTTATCCTTACATAAAGACATTGATACCATACAAATTGATTTTGTTCTAAATACATAGATATTGCATTTAAATTTTTGTAAGGCAATCACCTAGTGTAGAGCAAAGTATTACTCCATTTTGAATATCCATGTTATATAATCATTAACCTCTAACTCTCTCATATCAACATTCAGAATGAAGTAGTTCCTTGGTGTTGATGTCAATCCCAAAAAAATGAATATTAGATTGAAAAATAATGATTATGGTTATCTGATTCAATATGCGTTCTCTCAAATCATGATAAACTACTTCATATATGTGATTGAGTTTCAACACAATTATTCTCCTTATTTTCATGATTTCGTATGATCTCCATATATATATATATAGTGAGAGAGAGAGCGAGAGAGAGAGAGAGAGAGAGAGAGAGAGCGAGAGAGAGAGAGAGAGAGATATTAAAGCATCTATGATAAGATATTTTCCATGGAATTCATGAATTTTTTTATTTTTTAATTATTTTTCTCCATATATTTTACTAATGCAACCATGATAACTCACCTTTCAACTTGGATATCTAGTATTGGACATTTTTTATTTCTTCATGAGTCATGAATTATCTTTCTAGAGGTTTAATTGGTGAAACAACTTTCTTATAAGCCAACAATTGAACTTAGTATTCTTTCTACTTTCTTCTTCTTTCTTTTATTTTTGCAATTTTAACTAGTGAGTGTAATTTTCAAATTGCTTCATACTGTCTATTTCTCTCATTCCCTTTTTCTCTTCTCTTTATCCATAACTATTACATGTTATCCTTTCCTTGTATTATTATTTGTAATTCCTTTCATTTGTACTTCTCTTCCTAAATTTGTTTACCTAATATTAACACATTGGAACCCTTCTCCTAATATTTATGCCCTCCTCTTTTTAATCTTTTTGAAAAACACTCTTGTATGAGTGATGCCGCTATTTTTCTCCTTATCCTAATTTTCTCTTATTAATAATATTTTTTCTCTTATATGATAGGGTTGCCTCTTCTTCTCTCCCTCATTCATCATTTTTCTCTCATGTGTAATATTTTTCTTCTCCTCTATGTTAGAGACTCACTTTCCTTCTCCCATTGTAAAATTTATCTTCTCTCTTATTTCATAACTACATTAGCTATATAAACCAATATAGATATATATTAACCATGGATCTAGCAAGTGCTAAGATGGATCAAATGTCTCTTGAGGTGCAAACCTCTTTCAGAGTGTAAAACATTGAAAAAAAATTTGCACCTTGGAAGATTTGGTCTCTTGGGCACTTGCTAGATCCGTGGTTAGGATGCATCATATATATATATATATATATATATCATGTGTAATTTTGAATATATAAATGGATTCAACGCCTTGGAAATTTCCTTTGGCACTTGGGTTGTTTAAATTTCCAAGTTCTTCAAGTCCTTGGTAGATTTTAAACAAAATTGACACAAAAAATGCACTTAAAGAACTATAATGTAAAATAGTGAAACCCTTGAAATGTTTTAACTATAATTTTTTCGAACCATATATACTATATACATATAGTTAAAATTGAGACTTTTTAATTAACATGAATATTGAAATATTTTATTTTTGAATTGAAATATTTTATTTACTAAAATGTTCTTTTCCCTTTTTATTAATATCTTTTTAAATGCAAGTCAATATTTTTGAATCTGATTTTTGAGATATTTTATTTATTATTCATATTTTTTTTTAAAGCATTTAATATTTTGAATCATTTTAAAATCAATTTTAAAAATAGAACAAAGGGAAAATATTATTTTCATCAATTATAAAAAAAAACTTCAAAGAAATATTTACAACATCAATTATAAACAAAAACTTCAAAGAAATATTTTGTAAATAGAAAATACTTTAATTTAACTAATTATTTATCGTACATATATAAATCGGCCTTCACAGCCCATATAAATGGTGCATCCAGATAGAGTGTGAGTTCTCCCACTACGTTCAAAGCTTCAAATTTTAAATGGGAGAAATGTCAAAATGCTTTAACAAGCGGTTATTATACAATTCTTCTTCCAAAATAAAGTATGGTCGACAATTTACAAGTCATTGATTCCACTTTGATAGCTATAGGAGTCGGCAAGTTATTATTCATTCATTATCATTGAGGAAAAATAACGTATAAACTTTGTCTAATCATCTGGAAGACCCCAGAACAACGTCTTTTTCTTTCCTTTTTCTTCCAGCATGCCTACCACTTCTTCAAGTATCATGGCTCCACGCTAAAAATCTCTTCACAAATTCAATGCCTGAAGCATATTAGACGTTTCCTAAGCATTGTGCTGATCATTTTTTATAGCAATATCATTGAGATAGAAACTGTGGCCTAACACCTTGATAAAGAAATACCTCCACATCATGCCTAACACTTTTCATGGCTTCGCAATACTCTAGCTCTATATCACGCATAAGGTCTGTGTCAACAATGACCAACAATATGCGCGGAAACTTCAAATCCTTTAGAGGCGGAGCATCAGGTCCCATTGGGTTTGTGATGGGATGATCTTTGGTGTTGAACTCCTCTCGCACAGAGAATTTCAAGAACTTATTGGCCATATCCAAAGACAAAAGCACAAAATCGGGTGAAATCTCCATCTCCGATTCGCTTCTCGTAGATATCACTTATCTAGGATGTATGGAAACACCTCCTCACACACAAACAGGATGCAGGAAATCACGGGGTTGGCGAAAGTGCTGAGAAGCACCTGCTGAAAGAGGTTGCCCCCAGTTCTTCCCCCATCAAAACACATCCATTGAATGTCGACTGATCCATGACTCATATCTCTTCTCGAAGGCCACTCAGCAGAGCCACAGAAGAGCTCCAAATGAATGGTCACAGGCCGCAGGAAGGTGGTGCTCTGGTGCGAGTCTGTAATCCACCAATACACATATGACGTTGGAGGGTGAATTTGAAATTCAAATGAGCGGCAAAAGCAACAAAATTGAAATTCGAAATTGCATTAATGTTACCATGTTAAATAGTTCACGTACAATAGGGAATATCTAGCGTGTCATAGAATACCATAAATATGGCATGTAAAACTGCCATGGAAAGCCAGAGAGGAGAGGAGGACCAGGAGACCAGAAAATCATTGAAGGTGGTTGCCAGAGGTGTCAAATCACCTCTGGTTTGTCCCAACTTTAGCTTTGGTGAATCATCCCCCATGGTTTACATCATCATATTGAATCCTATTGGTTCTTATAAAGATTATTTTGGTTGTACATTTTTCTTAGGAGGCCCATTTTAGACCTCAAAATTCCCCTAATGAAAGCAGTGCATCCTGGAGTTGAAAATTTGGAACTTGCGTACCTTCCAAGAGTTTCTTGTATGTATTTCTGAATTCCAGATCGCTCTTGTAGAGAAGCGAGAAATTAGAAGTCTCTTGCCCACAAGAGTTTAGAACGATGTTTAGCACCATGATCAGTGGTTGGTTGAGGTAGTCTGCAACATTATTAGTGCTTCCCTTCTTGTACTTTATTTTGAAATGAAACTGTTGCTGATATGTGGACCACTTCTGATGGTGATTTTTCTATAACTTCCCTTGCATCTGTCTGAACTGCAGGGTTCATTAGTCTATGTGGATGACCATTTCCTTCCCCATAATGTAATGCTTTCATTTTTGGTGAGCCTGCACAATGGAAAACATTTCATTTTCATAAGTGGGATACTTACGGACTTTGTTGGACATTGTCTCACTATGATATGCCACTGGCAGCCCCTATTGAGTAAGAACTGCCCCAATAGCATAGTTAAAGGCATTTGTCTCAATCTCAAATGGTTGTTGCAAGTGTGGTAATGTGAGCACTTGGCCAGAGTAGAGATGATGTTTCAATTCTACAAACGCCTTCTATTGAGATTCCAAACAAAATATATTTGCTTTTTCTCCTCCCTTGGTTACTTGATTCAAGGGCCAAGTGATATGAGAGAATCCCAACATGAACCTGTGGTAGAAATTAGCAAGACCAAGAAAGCTACGAAGCTCTATTAGAGTGGTTGGGGCTGGCCAGTCTTGAATGAATTGGACGTTGGTTGGATCCACATGCACCTCCCGCTCATCAATAATGTATCCCAAATATCGCACCTCAGTCATGCCGAAAGTGCACTTCTCCAAATTGGCACACAACTTGTGTTGCCACAGTGTTTGGAGGACCTATCAGATGTGGTGGAGGTGCTCTTCCCAAGTCTTGCTGAAGATTAGGATGTCATCCAAGTACACTACTACAAATCAGATTGTGAATGGTTGCAAGATGTTGTCCATCAGCCTCATCAAGGTTGCGGGACCATTCGTCAACCTGAAAGGCATGACCAGCCATTCAAAAAGGCCCTCCTTGGATTGAAAGGCATTCTTACACACAGTGGAAGGTTTGATTGGTACCTGGTGATACCTAAACTTCAAGTCGATCTTCCTGAAATATTTCGCCCCTTTCAGTTGCTCCATAAGGTCATCAATCTGTGGGATCAAGTACCTATTCTGAACAGTCATCTTGTTTATCACCTGATAGTCAATACAGAGTCTTGAGGTCCTATCCTTCTTTTGCACCAACACAACCGGGCTCCCATAGGGCGATGAACTCAATCGGATGTGACCTTTATGTAGCATCACCTGAATATTTCTCTTGATTTCGAAGTTCTATATAACAAAGCGCCGATATATCGATCCATTAGGCAGCAGTGCACCTGGGGTCAGATTAATGGGGTGCTTGCCTTGACAGTGCAGAGGCATCCCTACAGGCGAGGTTAAGATGTCCATGTACTCCTCCACGACCTTGTTCATTTGTTTTTGTCGTGCAAAGGAGCCATGTATGGAGGTCATGGCCATAATCTTCTTATTTCCTTGAGGGAGGGTAATCAGGAAAGAAAAATTCCTAGTTTTGGAAATGAGATTACTGCATTGTTTTCCAGTAACAAAAGAGATAGCAGCAGGCGGTGGTACCTCTGGTATCCTGTACAACTTATTTCCCAAAGTAACAATAACAGTGCGAGGTCAGGACTCATACACAACATGTTGTTGCCACAAGTATGGTTGGCCTAATAATACATCACAAACATCAAGAGGATTAATGTCACATAATACCTCATCTGTGAAGGGCTTGATGTCGTGGGGAAGGCAGCACTACTGGCTGATGCAGAGATCTTGTCCTTGGTGAAGCCACCCGATGGTGTACTACTATGGGTGTTCTATGGTCGGAAAGCCCAATCACTTCACGACCTCTACTGAAATGAGTTTCTTTTGGCTCCCACTATCGAAAGTGAACTGTAGCGAGAAACGCTTTACCCATATCTGGGAGTGGAAGAGACGCTTCTCCTCTAGATATTATGATTCCTCTGTTTGTATCTTCATGGTGGAAATGGTGGAGTTGGGCTCCGCATCGATAATTTGGTTCCCTTTGTCATTCCCCTTGTTAGGTTATGATTTAGATTCGGAGTATGCATCTGATTCAGAAGCCTTCATCTTAGCCACTAGTGACTGCTTGGCCTGGCACTCACTGGTGTTGTGAGTGGAGCTCTTATGAAACTCACACCACTTCCCCTGTGCTTCTTCACCTTCACAGTGTTCTTATTTTCTTGTGGATTTGGCAGGTTATCTTGGGCTTCCATGCCATGTATTTTCCTTTTGTTTTATGGTATGGGGGCACCTTTCAATTTCTTTTGATACACAGATCCAAAGTCCCAATTCTTCTATTTGAATTTCTTCTCAATCTTGGCAGCATACTTGTATGACGTACCAAGAGAGGATGTCGAGGAACTCAATTTCCTCCTAAATGTATATGGGTAGACAACTACGGCACTTCAACACCAAATGTTTCTCTAAATATTTGACACCCAAATTTGTGCACGGGGTATGGAATAGATTTGTAAGCTCATGCGCATCTTGATCCCTTTACTATTGTAGCATAGTCCATTATACGTACTTGTCCTCATAGCTCCCCACGGGATAATATTGTTCCTTGATGGCATCTCGAAAATAATTCCAAGTGGGTATGACTGAGAACAGAGAGGGTTCCCCCTCAGCATTTTTCTCACAAGAGGTTTCCCACTAGTCCTTGACATGGGGGACGACTTTTAGGAGTGCAAAAATAATCTTCTCTCAGTCGGAAAAGTCATGAACCGAGAAATATCCTTCTAATAGATTCAACCATCTATCTACAACGTATGCATTTGTTTGGTCCTCAAATACGAAAATGTCAAATTTTACTTGTACCTTAAAATGAGTGGCAGCTCCAGAGTGACTGTTGGATGTAGATGTGCTACCAGTGGGCAGTCATTGAAGGATTTGGGAAAAGTTATCCATCATCACATTCCTTTGTATCTTTAGGGCCTCCTTGAGCAATATTTTGATAGGATCTCTTGCTCCCTCATCTTTATTTTCTTCCCCCATTAGCGGTCGTTGGGGTTTGCAAGGTTGATCTTGCAAAGGTTCAATCAGATCGAGCCCTGACTCCTTATACCCTGACCTCATTGGGGACATGCAAAGAAGGATCGAGAAAGAGAATACCACTATGATATCACTTATCCAGATTTATGCAGGAACACAATGAAATACAGAAATACACATAAAAGTAGAGATGAAACATAAATAAAACTTCATTTCATTAATAACAAATAAGTGAAATATGCTTATAGATAGAATGGAAATAAACTAGCTAGGGCGATGGTAGCTTATCTCTTCGAATAGATGTGGCGGATACAAGCCTTTGAAATGTGTTACAATGAGGCTCAAGGGCCTATTTATTATTAATAAACAATGGAAAACCATAAACATCCAAAAACCTAACCCTAGGAGATGAAGCTCCAAAACCATGGGCCCCATTTGGGTAAACTGGCACATCAATCCTCCTGGGAACGTAACTTTGGCATCCGTTCTCCGTCTGGTGCACACAATACCTTGTTAGAAAGACCTATCCAAGGACTACAATGTTTAACTAGGTTTGAAAAAAAACATTGTTTAGGGCCTCAAAATGGCTCCAGAAGTTCAAGACCCGAAAAATTGCTAAAAATAGTAAAATGTGTTATAGTTAAGGAAACTGAAAAACTGAAAGAAGAAATGGTGGGGCCCCAAGTGGAATAGGTGGGTGGCCACCAATATCCACCTGGATCACAATCAAAGCTGCACAAGGGTTTTTTAGGGTGTTGAATCCATATATGTAGTCAAAAATCCAATTAAAACAACCCAAATCAAGATTTAACCACAAATTTTTTCAGCGGATTACTACCAAAAAACTCCAAAAAGTCACACTTAAAGACTACTCTTTATTTTTTTATAAAATTGAAAATAAATTAAAATTCATGGCACTTATATACTTTATATGTGTGTATAATAAAAGTTTAAATTTATTTTTAACAATTTATTTTTAATAAAATTAAAAATAAATTAAAACTCTTAGCCCATAGTGGAAGTTATTATGTTTTGAAGTAATATTCAAATAATGAGATTCAAATTTCAAATCCATGTGGATAAAAAAAAATCAAACTCTTAAATTTTGAAAAAGAAGATTAGCCTTTGGTTTGAAAGCCATGGTAAAAGAGTTAAAGGCCAAGTCGGGTTTAGGAGATATCATTCAACTATGGAGGATAATTGCAAATGAATGTTGCAACGACAATGTTATTACCAAGCTTAAGACCCTTAAGGTTTGGTCAAAGGAAATTAAATGCAATATTGGAGTGAAGCAATATTATCCCTTACCATTTTTGGCATATACATTGATAAGCTAGAAGAGTGTTTCGAGGATGCAACTTGTGTTGGCCGAATGCTCACTCGTATGGTCATAAATCTTCTCCTCTATGCTAACAATATTATCCTTTGGCAAGTAATCATTGTGATATTGACAAACAATTCAAAATCCTCCAAGATTTCTACTCCAAGAGGGATATGATTGTAAAAACTAAAAAAACTAAAGTTATGATAATTAAATCCAAAAATATCACCTATGATACTCTGACTTACGACAATACCTCCTTGAAGGGAGTTATTTCATAAAAATATTTGGGAATTAACATCCATCATAAGGTCAATTGGAATTATATCATGGAGAAAAGTATAAATGGAGGTTGAAAATATTACTATGGGTTTAAAGATAATTGTAACTTTGTAGATATTTAGATTGGATATAAAAATAAGTTTCTCGTTTATACTCTTGTCACTCCTATTATTTTACATGCATCTAAAGTTTGGGGGTGTAGTATACCCAAATATTTATGGAGGAATATTGAGAAAATCCAAATGAAATTTATAACTTGTAACCCCAAGATTAAAGGAAATACTCGATACCCTATCCTCCTTATTGAAACAAATGTTTCCCCATTGAAAGCATGGCTAAGACTAGATATATTATGTATAAGAAGAAGTTATACAACATGGATGCCAAGAGGTTTCCTAAAATTGCTTCTAACTCTAGTCAAAAGTCTCACCTTCAACTCAGGCAAGGGTGATATAATGGTTCCTAATCTTTACTAGACCATTAGGGAATGAAGGAGGAGATAATCTTGAAGAATTAAGATAATATTAAAATATTATTACTTCAAAATTTAAGGAGCAATTGTGTGGAAATATGGAAAATGAAAACTATGATATTATAAGGAGGTGATCAATCTCATTCTTGAAAACGAAAACTATCTCTCTATCTTGACTAGTGTTAAGAAGAAGTACAACATTGCCAAGATTAGAACAAATTATCATGAATTTCATAGTGAAACTGTGTGTTGGTAAATTCCCAAACCACCATGAGATGAAAGAGTTTGTCACTTGTGCAATATTAGGAGGATTAAAGACCAAGAACACTTTCTCTTAGATTATCCATATTATATTCATACTCGATCTAATTTTAAAAATATTAATCACACTACCAACCTTCTTAACCTTTTAACTGAGAAAAACTATGGTGATCTAGGAGTATTTCTTTCATTTCCGTTTTAGCATAGAAATAAAATGTTAAGGAATTCTAATTAATCACTTACCTTCTTAAGGTATGATAGACCATATAGGCTTTAGTAAATTCTCATCATCATTATCATCATATTTCAATATGTGTATGTGTTTGTAATAAAAGTATAAAAAAAGTTAAATATTTAATATGTGTGTGTGATGTACACATAATGTTAAAGGTAGTGTGTGCATGTGTGTGTGAGAGAGATAGATGTAAAGTTAAAGGAGGTGGGTGTTGCACAAAAAAGGATAAGGTTGGGGCCGACCAAAATGGAAAAGGAGTAGTGGTGAAGAAATTTGCATCTTTGCTCTGCATTGATATGTATTTATCAATCCTTGTTTCCTAAGGAGTTGATAAAGCATGATGGTTGTGGGTTAATATACTATGTTTTAAATAATTTTTTGGTACGAATATGATTGTCATTTACACTTGGAAAAATTATTCATGTACATTGCATGTTCCTCTCTTTATCGGTGTAACAATAATTGGTTGATTAAATTTTTTCTTTCCTTTTCAATAATGTAATGTGGAAGCTAATGTGGTGGACACGACTACTGGAAAAACTATGCCTCCTAACCAGAAAGGACTCTGGTTTCAAGTACCTACAATCATGAAATGTGTTCCCAAGTCATAATTTCATTTTTCCCTTGGAGACTACTTTCACAACATTTAAATAATTTGCAAACTTGGTTGATTTCAATATGTTTTTATTTTTTTGATTTTGAGAGAGTGATTTGGATAATACTTTCATTACGTTCATTACTATGATAAAAATATTAAAGATTTATGTTACGATGATTAAAATACCATAAGAAACAAGTCTTTAACTTCCTAGAGAGAATGACAACATGGGTGCCTGGTAATCATGTTAAACCCCATGCCCAAAATTGTCTTAAGTAATCTCCACCATTTCTATTTAAATGCAATCATCAAGTTAGTTTGTCCCCCCACAGGCACACACCTTGTGCTCTCGTGAAATATTAATGGCATATGTTCTGTAGCTTTTTGTAGCCACATTATCTTTCAAGCAGGAATAATATTTCCCAGAAAATGAATTTATGTTTGGAGAAAGTGATGTACGCAATATTTTGAATAAGTATGAAATCATTGGTTTAACATGATGTCATAATAGTCTCTTCTCTTTGACGGGCTGAATTTTCCCAAATTCTAGGTAGAAAAAAAAATATGAAGGTTTGAGTTGCTCCATGTAGGTTATCTTGGTAATGATGAAGGAACTGAGACAACTTTAGACTCGGAAGGATGGATGAAAACTAGGGATCTATGTTACATTGATGAGGAAGGCTTCCTTTTTTTGTGGATAGAATAAAGGGTTTGATCAGGTACAAAGCATTTCAGGTACCTTTCTAGTTAAATAAAAATTCAAAATATCGATCTTCTTAGATAAAACTTATATTTCTTCAGGTTGCTTCAATAGAATTAGAGGAGTTGTTCATGTAAAACTAGAGATTACTGATGCTTTTGTTATTCCATCACTGAAATTTACTCCTCATTGGTTTGATATATTTCCCATTTATTGGGTTGATATACTTTTAAATGTGTGCACATAGTTGGATTTTCCACTTATTTAGCTAAAAAGTATTTTGAATTTTTAGTTTCAATTCAAACTTTGGGCTCATTGTGCACAAAATTTGCAACATTAGTTGATTTTGTTTTTGGTTTTCACGTTAAGCCAAAGATTTTTGCATGCATGTTACTTTATTTAAGCATGAAACTCTCTTCCTTTTGGGGTTTTATATTAGGTATATTGATCTCGAAGCACATCAAATATCAATGGAATTTTTTATGAGGAAGTTGGACAAAAATATCCACGAGGAGGATATAAAAAAAATTGTTGCAAAATGGGTAAATGTAGCACTTGATTTTTTGTTTATTTCCTTACCCACTCTTAGCCCAAAACTTTAGTTTTTCGTTAATTTCAAAGAGAAAATATTTTCTCTATTAATTCAAGATACATCAAGTATAAATTTTCAATTCAATTCCCAAGTCCCAATTTGGAAAGATCTTAACAAAATATTTGATTCATTAGTCTCTATCCACCTCTATATTGTGACTCCCATAATTCAACATTAATCTCTATGAAGCAATCATCTACTAGTTTTCAATTCAAACAACATATTTTAAAATTGTGTGTCTAGGTTGTATAATCTCATAGAGTTGATTATGAACATATAAAGATTGATTATCATGTTGGACCATTTGTATCACATAGAGTATAATTTCGTATTCCACCTTCCTCGACATTGATAGGGATAGACAATAGAAGAACACTTGGAAAATATTTCATGGTAAGTCCCTATGCTTTGTGACACATGCTTTTGTAACTTTTCTTTAGAACAAATAAACAGAACTATAGGCTCTATTCGCATCAGTGTTGGATGTGTTCACGAGTATGTCTAGAATTCATTTAGTGATAGAGGAAAACTATTAGCACTCCTTGAAACCATCTCTATTTGTCGTATCGAACTTTACATTTTGATCATACTTATGATATTACAAGCTAATAATTATTTTAAAAACAAAATAATTCTGTGTCAAAACCTTTTATCTTTTATTTAGAAATTCAATGTTATCGAATACTTAGACTCTACAATTTTAGATACTCGCCTTCTTTCTGAAACATACCTCTATACATGCAATGTAACAAGGGCACTGTAGAGTGACCAAGGGTGTTCCTCAAATTGAAAGTGCAGGGCACCATCGAGTGACCAAGGGTGTTCTTCAAATTGAAAGCACTAATGGTGACAATGAACAAGATGTGTTTCAAATTGTGATGCTGGATAGTGAAAGCCCTTTTGTGAAGGTATGTTAATTACAAATTTGAGAAATTGAAGGGGCCTGACAAGATCAAATGGTTAACTTTGCTTCTACCAATTAGATATTTTATCTTTGAAATATTTGTAATCAACATAAATATGACCCTATTGAAACATGTTTAAGCTATTTAAAACTTGAAGGGAAGTCACCTCTATTATCATTTTTTTTTAAATCCATATGATCTCACTATCATGCACCATATCTTGTTAGTAAAACACCGTTAAAACATTAGCAGAGCAGTGTCCATGATCATTTACAACTTTGAAACAATACATTTTATTGTGAGTGTTCCATATAATTTCAAACTAACATTCATGATTCGATAAGACGCTTCAGCGTTATGGTCATTTTGTTTTTCCTTGAAATTTTGTATTATAACTATGTGAAGTTGAGTTACACTTTTCGCCCTTTTTTGAGAAAAAAAATTCATTTTCTTTCTTTTCTTCAACTTTTTGCAAGCCAAAACAATTTTTTAGTTTAGAATTTCATTTCGCGAGAAAAATAAAAGTTGTCAGAAATTTTATTAGCTTTCTATTACTTATTTTTTGGAATTTTTTTATGCATATTTGATATGTCAACTTAGCATTTCTTTTAGTGTGTGTTTTTTAACAATCAAAGGATTCATATGAAGTCATGTTAATACGCACTACTGTATTCTTTGAAACTTTGTGTTTTTGAGAAACAAAATGTGTTACAACAATATAGACAGAGTCTACTTCGATTTCATTATATTTACAAAGACAACTGATGCATATCATAATTACTAGAAATTTTTGAACTGGTCCTATATGAAAAAACTGCATATTTTGAATATGTTTCACGACGCATGAAATTTCTTAACATATATGTTATAAACTAAAAATATAAAAACTACCCATTACAGATGACGAACCAATGTAATGCACCATAATTTTTCAATTTTTTTTACAGTGTATTTTGGAAGATACAAAATTATGATTTCACTTAATCATAATGACCTTCAGAAATTGTTTGCACCCGTTTTATTACAAAATTAATTAAAATTAGTAAATATTTATGAAATTCCATAAAAGTTATATTTCCTGAAAGTAGATTGAATTCTGAAAATTCTTGTCTTGGTTCGTACAGTTAATTCAGAATGTTTCATGGAGTTTAATGAGTCCAAAGTTCAAGATATGTATTTAGAGCTTGGCTCTACGTAACTGCAGATGTGTTAGTTAAGCGAATTCTAAAAAAAAAAGTTTGGCCAAATTGTTTTTTGCGCTGAGGCCCATAAAGTCTAACGACATACAAGTTTGGCCAAACTTTTACCTAACTTTCCATCGGCCGGAAAATACCACGAAGCCCCTCCAAAAAAAAATTTCGCGGCAATATAAATTTCCACGAAAGAATTCATTATTTCGCATATTTTCACACATTTCGTCTGAATTTGCAAAGGTCTTGGTCTGATTTTGCAAATAATTGTTTTGGGTTTAAGGAATTTTCTTGGAGGTACATTCAAAGGACATTTTTGCAAAGGATTGTTTTGGGTTTAAGGAATTTTCTTGGAGGTGCATTTAAAGGACATTTTTTCAAAGGATTGTTTTGGGTTTAAGGAATTTTCTTGCAGGTACATTCGAAGGACATTTCCTGGAGGTATGTGATACATTTTTTGGATTTTTTTGGCCTTCATTTTTTTTTAAAGTACGGATTTGGGCTAATTTTAATTATTTTTAGAGGTTTTGGGCTTAATTTTCATACTCTTTTTAGGCTTAATTTAGAAAGGACTCTTTTAAGGTTTAATATTCAAAGGACATTTTTTGGAGGTATTTTTTAAAGTGATATTTTTAGAGGCTTTTTTGAAGT
The DNA here is from genome assembly GCA_034641835.2 of Pinus albicaulis. Taxonomy (NCBI): domain Eukaryota; kingdom Viridiplantae; phylum Streptophyta; class Pinopsida; order Pinales; family Pinaceae; genus Pinus; species Pinus albicaulis. Next base: position 408,199,102 of record CM076569.1, on the reverse strand, counting down.
ATTTTTTAAAGTAGCATTTTTTAAGGAGTTGGAATTAACTTTCAATGGACATTTTTTGGAGATATTTTTTGAAGTGACATTTTTTTAGAGTACGTGTTTTGGGTTGAAGTAAATCTTTTATAATTATTTTTTAAAATTGGTTTTTGTCTAAACTTTTAAATGAAATTTTTTTGCACGACTTGGAAGGAAATATTTTGAGCTTTGTTTCATTTTTATAAGACATTTTTTTCTCGGATTTTTTAAATTAAGTGTTTTTAAAATGAGTTTTTTTGATGTTTTTTATAAGACAGAATTAAATATTTTTTGATGTTTTTTTTAATTGAGTTTTTTTCTAAATTTTTGAAGGAATTTTTTAAAACTTCATACTATATTATCATGGGAAATCGAAGTAATTGCGTGAGAAAATATGATCGAAAAAGAGACCCTGAGGAATGTAGAGAAGAGACGAGAGAATCTCGCAAAATAAAGATAGAAGCACTCTCAAATACTGAAAGGGAAAATCAACCTCAACTAGAAGTTGAAGCAGGTATGTAAATGTAAATATTATGAATTTGATATTTAAAATTTTCCTAGTGTAAAATGTGAAGCTTAATTTTTATTTGATGAACTAATTTGAAAAATATTTTTCAATGTAAGCAGAGAGAGATATTCCTCAAAACATTGATGATGAGATAAAAAAAAATTTGAAAGAGAAAGTGAAAGAGATACTGAACCAATGATTGAAGTTGGTGAAAATGTTGAAAGAAATTGAAGTGAAGAAATTGAATCAACAGGTATATATGTGTGTGTGTGTGTGTGTGTGTGTGTGTTGAACACATGCATGTATTATTGAAATTATACATATTTATTAATTTAGTTATTTAATGAATATGTAAACTTATTATGTACTATTCATTCGAATATGTACAGATGAAATCAATGTCGATGATGAAAGGTTAGAAAATGTTGACACTCAAACATATGGAGATAAAAGAGCTGACAATGTTATAAGATATCGTGTTAAATGCATTTTTGATACGTACTTCACAAAGGAAAATGTGACAGTTCAAGCCCAAATGTTGAAAGGTCTCTTATCATTAAGGAAATTAAAAGAAGCTATGACTTTATTGGGTATTCGAAAATCAACAAAAGATAAAAAAATGAAGGAAAATGTGATATAAAATATAAGTAGTGTTATAAATTCAATTAGAAGATCTAGACATAAAAATGTTTCATTTGTACATAGAGAAATACATATGGTAGTGGTTTCATCAAGTACTAAAGAGAATCGCTTGGTAAAATCTATGCCACGAGCATTAGGAACCTCACGAAAAACTTTGCACAAACATCAAAAAATTCGGTTGCAAATATATGTAAATGATGAACTTGCTTGTTGGAGAGCTATTTGTAGGCAAACATACAAAGACAGCCTTGGAGAAAATGTTAAAAAAATAATATATGAATATTGGAAGAAAAATTCACGTGTTTCGCCAAATGCAAGGGATGTGATGCGAAGAATAATAACACAAAATCAATACGAACAACATGAAAAATATTTCTTGGAAACCACTCAGATAGAGTTTTTCAACAAGTTCAAAGAAGAGAATCATGAAATTTATGTCTCAATCAGTGCTTTTGTTCAACAAAAACCATGGTATGTAAAACCTATCACCGTACGCGACAATTGTTTTTGTCGTTATGATATGGAATTTGAGTTATATTATGACACATTCCTTAATTTTGGTAGAACATTTTGGAAAGATTCACTTCCTTCTTCCACTATCCGTGATTTCATATCTCAAATTCTATGTGAAAGAGAAAGCAATGAATTATTTTACGAAAAGAAATGTGTTGGTGGTAAAAAATGTGATGATTATGGAAATTTGACTAAATTTCAAAACAAATATCGTATTTTTATAAATGATAAATCATTGTCCAACATGAAAGTGAAATGGAAGATATATGAATATATCCATACATCGATTCAAGGTTCAAATAGTGCTAAAATAATTGAATTACAAGAAGAAGAAATTTGTGTGATAGAATTTTTGAGAAAGTTCGAGGCAGAAATTTATAAATACACCAAGCATTCCCATAGAGCTCGATGGCTAGACTTGCAATTCAAAAAATCCCTTGAATTTTTTCCACCAAGGACCATTTTGTTAGTAATTGATTTTGCAAAAAACTACACATTTGTTCCACAAAAAGAAATTCAGAGTGAATACTATCATTCTGACCAAGTCTCCATGCTCGTTCATATTCTATATAGACATGCTGAACAAAACGTTGATCATATAGAAATCACCAGTGAAAATCGAAATGTTATTAAAGAATATCACTTTTATATCAGTGACGATTGTACACATGATACATATTTTGTACAACACTGTTTTGGAAATATATATGACTCCTTGAAAATTCATGGAATAAAATTCAATGAACATTGGATATGGTCAGATGGATGTGCAAGTCAATTCAAATCTTCATGATCATTCTTTTGGTTGTGCTGTCTTCATAAGAAAACCTGCATTAAATGTTGTTGGAATTTATTTGAGACTAGCCATGGAAAAGGAGAACATGATGGTCCAGGGGCATGCATAAAACAAGTACTTCGAAGATATCAAATGAACCCCTCTGCAAACCAGCTTGTGGAAGCTAAAGAAGTTGTTCAATGGTGCATCGCTGCTCTAAGCCATGAGACTAACCAATCAAGGGAAGTGCAAAGGTACATTCAATTTAATTTTTATTGGATATCTAATTTTAAACAATGTACATTTATCATGTAATGAATATCTTTGATGGTATTTTTATATCATATTTAAATTCTTCTTTGAATTTTCCATATATAGGGTTTTTTGGCATATTGGGATCGAATATGTAGATAGATCAATTGGAAATGACGTTGAAACAATAAAAGGGACTCGAAAATTGCATTCAATTAAAACAAAGTTGTCCACAAATGTGTTTGCATTGGATAAAAGAAAATATTCTTGCTTTTGTCATGTTTGCATAGACAACGCATAATGCAATGATGTTTGTGAAAACAAAATGCATGTAAAATATTGGAAACATACAAAGCTAAATACAAAGGGGAAAAATTCCATTGCAATTTTGAAGAAATGCAATCAGAGGAGACTACAATATCATCTGAGGGTGATTGAGTTTCTGACCTTGTTAGAAAAGGTAACATTTGAATTTCTTTCAAATGATAGAGATATAGAAATAAATTTAAATACATAAGTTTGTTAAGTTTGTTTTATTCTGCAGGAGATGTTTTTGTTGTAATTGCACCAACTGACAACGATGAAAATGTGAAGCATTATTTGATGCATTGCACTGAACGAAAAATGAAATTATTAGAAAAATATAATGATCATGGGTTTACATATGAAAGATGATCTATTATACTGAAAGGTTATTTTTTCAGACAAACTAATCAAAGTGGGGATTTTGTTTACTTTGAAGACTATCAACCTAATGTCATAAGTTTTAAATATAGTCACTTGGTGTGTGCAACACACATAAAGTTGATAGAGGTTCAATCAAAGAAAAAAACGAAAATTAAGAAATGGAAAATGTCAAAATACGATCATGAACGGATCATTGAAGATGGCATTCCATTGGAATTTTTTTTATTGAACTGCCCAACAATTTCTTCTCTTTGGATTCATATTTTAGAACTTCTAGAACTCAACTAAAATTGAGCTGCCTTATTATGTTGTATGTGCAAGTGTTTGCACATGTACATTGTTTTGGTACATGCACACTAGTATCAACTGAACGTAGCATTTCTATACATGCATTGATTAAAATTTTTGCATCTAGTGGACATATATGTGTGTTCTAGAATTCAAATCACTGAAAGTAGATTTTCTATGTGCATTGATGAAAAATGCTGCAAGTACTAGATATATATGTTCTATAATGAAATTAACTGAAAGTATTTTTTCTATGTGCATTGATGAAAAATGTTGAACGTACCGGATATATACATGTTCTAGGCAATTAACTAAAAGTATCTTTTTTACATGTGCGTTGATGAAAAATGTTGCATGTATTGGATATATATATGTTCTAGAATGCAATTAATTGTTCAAGTAGTTTTACCATGTGCATTGATGAAAAATGTTTCACATACTGAATATATATATGTTCTAGAATGCAACTAACTAAATGTAGCTAAATTTTATTGGCATTGATGAAAAATGTGGAAGTACTAGATATATATGTTCTACAAAGAAATTAACTATTCAAATAGATTTTCTATGTGAATTGATGAAAAATGTTGCACGTACTGGATATATATGTTCTAGAATGGAATTAACTGAAAGTAGCTTTTCTATACATGCATTGATGAAAAACGTTGCACGCACTGGATATATATACATTATAGAATGAATTTTTAAAATTTTATGATTATTTTCAACACATCTAACAAGACCTAGAATCTTAAACTTCAATATGTATTGTACTTTAATCGTTTTAACATATATATTCAAACATGTGTAAAATCATTTCTGCATGTACATATATTCATGTGATTTTTTATTTTTTTGGAAAATGACAACTTGAATTTTAAAAACAAAACATAATATCATAATCACATGCCAAATGTAGTTCAACCATCCAAAACTTGAGTTTTAAAAACTTTTTGATTATATCACAACATTACACATGCCATGCCAATTGTAGTTCAGCTATCCAATAAAAACATTTAACATTATATCACATGCCAAATATAGATCAACCATCCAAAACTTAAGTTTTAATTTAACAAAAAATTATAGATCACAACGTTGCTTCACATGCCAAATGTAGTTCAAAAGCAAAAAATTAATATAGATCACAACATTACTTCACATGCCAAATGTAGTTCAACCATCCAAACTTAAGTTTTAAAAACAAAAAAAATTATAACACAACATTACTTCACATGCAAAATGTAATTCAACCATCCAAAACTTAAGTTTTAAAAACAAAACAGATTATAACACAACATTACTTCACATGCAAAATGTAATTCAACCATCCAAAACTTGAGTTTTTCAAAAGAAAAACATTAATATAGATCACAACATTACTTCACATGCCAAATGTAGTTCAACCATCCAAAACTTAAGTTTTAAAAACAAAACAAATTATAACACAACATTACTTCACATGCCAAATGTAGTTCAACCATCCAAAACTTGAGTTTTAAAAACAAAACTTTATAGATCACAAGTATCAAGTATCAAGTAACATTACTTCACATGCCAAATGTAGTTCAACCATCCAAAACTTATGTTTTAAAATCAAAACAAATTATAACACAACATTACTTCACATCCATGCAAAATTTAGTTCAACCATCCAAAACTTGAGTTTTAAAAACAAAACAAATTATATAACACTGTAAAATTACTTCACATTCCAAATGTAGTTAAACCATCCAAAACTTAAGTTTTAAAAACATTATATATCACATTCACATGTACCAAATGTAGTTCACATAAAATATGTCCAAAATTTGTAGATCTCACAAGTATCAAGTATCAAGTTATATATGACTGCATCTAGATAATATATAAAAAAGTAAATTTAAGACTAGAAATCTATTGAAAATATAATGTTGCACGTGTGCATGTGCATCATCCATCAAATAGTGCATGTGCATCATCCATAAAATACAGATGGATGTAGTGTCTTAACCAACAAAGTCTCAATCCGCGAGCTATCCTGTGAAGCATGGCGAACCTATACACAATGTGTACAAACATTAAAATTTGATGTTTTAAAATAGAGTGACAATATATAGAACTTCATGTTAAAAACAAAATATAAAAAAAAAATCATGCAATACCTCATGAGGTTCCCTCTCCATTTGTTGCTCGTCCACTACAACTTCCCCCACGGGAACATCTCCAACAATAAACTGTAATATATATATATATTAAAAAATTTCAAATGAAAATGTATATATATAAAATTATTTTCAATAATATTAAAAAAAAAAGTTAGACAACTTGTTCAAATGGTTGAAATGGTATGGATGTTCCTATCTCCATCACTAGAGTCCGTGGAGAAAAGAAATCCTCCATAGAAACCTAAAATTCAAAAAATTTAAAAGTATAAAATAACTCAAAATCAAGATCTCAATTTATAATAAAACTTTTAAACTTCAATTTATAAATTATAACTTAAAAACATATATATTTAAGTGAAAATTTGAATACTTCTGCCGGTGGAGTTGGCACATCTCCTAAGAGAGGCTCCAAAAGAAAATCTCCAAAATCCTAAAATTCAAAAAATTTTAAATAACTCAAAATATATAGATCTCAATTTATAATAAAACTTTTAAGCTTCAATTTATAACTTATAATTTAGAAACATATATATATTTAAGTGAAAAATTGAATACTTGTGCTATTGGATTTGGCACATCTCTTAAGAGTGGTTCAGAAAGAAAATCTCCAGAAACCTAAAATTCAAAAAAATTAAAATAATTCAAGATATAGATATATCTCATTTTTTAATGGAACGTTTTGAGGTGGAATATATAACTTAAAAACATAAATTTTAAAACGGAAAATTTGTCCATATTTGTTGTTGTGGATCTGGCACATCTCCTAAGGAAGTAGAAGGTACATCTCCCAAGGAAGAAGAAGGTACTGCCATCCCAAAAACATCGGACAGAATCGGAATATGTTAAAACTTTTTATTATATATATGTACATGTACATGTGTGCACAATTATTTATTTTAAAAATATCACTTAAAAAACACTAACATTTGCCAACATATCTTGATGGTGAGACCCATCTTGATTGTTTGAACCAGAGGCTCCGAACATGATATTAACATTTTCTTCATTCATCAAGCGTGACAACTATTAACACATACTGTTCCCATGCCCTCTTCCTCATGAACAATTAGGTCATGCCAACCATTGCGACAATTCTTTGCATATGTTTTGAGATCTTCAACACTCATGTTATCAATCTCTTCATCTGTATAATACACAAAATTAGCGCGTGCATTCTCATGTGCTCTTTATCGATTCAGACAAACATCGACTCCACCCAATCCACTATGAACATTGTCGATGATGGCATCCCTTACTTCTCAACTAATTTGAGAAGTGGCTTCCATATCTGACCGCAAAGTTCGACATGAAAAGGTTGACTAACCAATGGTGGCTCAGGATGAGGCAACTCAGCATCATGCCTAGCGCCTCTACGGTCACACAATCGACCTTTCCCAAGACCAAAATATTCAGAGGGAAGGTCATTATAATTGGGTTTCATTTGCAAAAAGAATTCTGCATAATAATTTTGAAAAAAAAAAAGCAGAACCTCGTCGTTCCATGGGAGTCTTCCATAGGCTGAAAGGTGTCTATCATACAAATAGTGAGCTATATCAGGGTGCTTGAAATATTGCACCTTCAGCATCTTTCTTTTTGGCCCTTCTTTGAAATTAAACATAGACTTTTCCATTGTCGTTGTAACTCTTTCTTTAACAATCTCCCATTTATCGGGACCCATCACTGTTTCCTTTATTTTTCTCATGACTTCTACAAAAGTATCAATGGTTAGCCCAAGCTTTCGATACACATATACTAGTTCGCCTAAAGAGTGTGTAACTATTTCCAAGCTTTGTCTCTCAGCAAGTAGAGTCAAAGCCACGAGATCTCTCTGCAACTTTGCATGAAGATGTTGACACCTTTCTAAGGTGCATTGCCGTGTGTTTCTTTCCCAAGGTATATTGGAAATGTCAGTCGGATAAGTCGTGGTGGGTGGATAACCTTCTTCTTAAATGAATCATTTTTCCCTACGTCTTTTTTTACCAACATTTGGAGCATTTTCATCTTCTGCATCAATATATAAAATTTTGTATATTAGAAAAAACACATGTAAACAAATTTGTACAAATTGAATGAAAAAATATTCAAATTGATGGCCACCTCGATGTGGTTGGCTAGCATCTTGCCCACCCTGAGACTGTTGAGAACCAGAACAACCCTGCTGAGAACCAACATGACTATCCGTTGATTTGCCTATGGGGGAATAAATATCACCACCTTCACGCAACCTGCTAGCACTAATTGATGGCCCTCTAAGGGGATTTGAACCACCACCAACCTCTCGAGACGAGAGAGAAGCTTCATAAACAAATATTAATTTATAATCAATTGAAAAATACATTCATACATATAAATGCATGTACATATTCATTGATTAAATTACATGAACCATACCACGATTGGGTGAACCATGGGCATGCTCCATTGATGGAGTAGAGACCCTTCTCCTCTTAGCTCCTAAAAAATAAAAAATGAAACTTATTAACAACTAATTTAACTCACAAAGTTGATAAAAAATCAATTCCATATGTACACACATGTATGTATATGTATGGAGATTTAAGATTATATTTAAATACCATGAACATCCCTCGATCCCTGATCCCCCTCTCTCGTAGAGATATGGGATTCTGTTGATCTTTGTCGTTCATCCTCCATGATATATATATCTACGGTGGACATTTACAATTATTTTTTTAAATTACTATTTAAAATAAATTCAAAATAGATTTAAGAAAATTAATGTAATTTAGTGTACACAAATTATGTAAAACACAACTTTCAAAGCAATAATTGATGTGTGAAACTCAATTTAAGCAAAATAATTTATAAAAATGTCAAGTTCACCAAATTGCACTTTACATGGTGGGAGCACACTTGGTATAAAATTGAAAAAAACACATGGTCATTAAAAAAGAAGCGTAAAACTCCATTTAAAAAAAAAATTGTTGAAGTCCTCGCATTTTAATTTTATAAAAATGTGAAGTTCACCACTTATTGCAAATGTGAAGTTCACCAAGTTGTGATTTACATGGTGTGGTGGGAGCACACTTGGTATATAATTAAAAAAACACATGGTCATTAAAAAATATGCATTTATAAGTACAAAACAGACACATATCCAAGATATGTTACAATTTCCATCAATAAATTTTGAAGGAGAGCGTCTCAACACTAATTCATCTTTGAGAGATGAATCTTGAATTTTTGAAGAAGAGCGTCTCAAAACTAATTCATCTTTGAGAGATGAATCTTGAATTTTTGAAGAAGAGCATCTCAAAACTAATTCATCTTTGAGAGATAAATCTTGCATTAGCATTGCCTCGTATAATTTTAATTGCTTTGATATATGAATCCTAAATTGGCATTGCCCCATGCAATAGATCAATAGAAATCTTATTCAGATTTGTACAATGTCTTATACTAAAAAATCAAAATTGGCTAACAATATTGTTTGCTATTCCATGCAGTTCTTTTAGCCTCTCCTTCTTAAATTGATACACGCCATTCATCTAGTTGCACACAAGTTTAGAATGGTGAAAACTGCAATTCCATTTGATCCATACTCCATAGTTGTTCCCAAGTCTTCTATCAATGCAATATAATATGCCCCATTGTTTGTTGTTCTTCCCGGTATATTCATTTTCTTTTAGATGACTTTTCTAGTCGCAATATTGGAAAGCACATATGTAATCACTGCTTTCCCTGAATTGGGATAGCAAGAAACATCTATGCATAATTTCCATTTTTCAACCATATTTAGTGGTTTTTTAATCCCTGAAAAAAAAACAAATTCAATAAAAATATATATTAAATTGACATTTATTGCAAATTCATGGGAGAAATGACACATGTGCATGGTTTATCTTAAAGTTTGACTAATTAATTTATGGTAGAATTCACATCTAGAAATGAGATGCGTTAAATATTGCATTGCCTAGAATTTAAGGGAGATTTATGACATATATACATGTTTCATGCATGGTTTGCATGAAAGCTTTCCTTAAAATTTATGGCATAAATCACATCTAGCTCAATAACATGCCTTAAGAAAGGATGAGATTGAGAGTTTAGAACTTGTAGAAGTTAAGACTCAAACAAAAAACTAAAATCCTATGGAAGTTCAGCCACTTTAGGTTCAATTTTTAGGCCTTAAAGTTTGCCTTGAATTAATGGGGGAAAGCCTTGAGTTTGGGGATACTATCCTATGAGAGTTCAACCACTTTAGGTTCATTTTTTAGGCCATAAAGTATTCCTTGAATTAATGGGAGGAAGCCTTTAGTTTGTGGGATAAATGACATTTACATGGTTTGCAAAATTATTTTATGTACTTACTGAAACAACGTTTAGTTTTTAGGCCTAAAAAATGACCAAATTATTGAGAAAAAAATTTTTCCACCCCAATTCTCACAAAAGTGTAACCCAACTTCAGATTTTTACCCTACATTATTGAAAGGTAATTTTTTAATCAAACTTTTATTGCTGAAAAGTTAATTGATTATCACTTATACAAGGAAAAATTTTAAACATAGAATTCCTTGACGGGAAACATAAAACCAAAAATGTCAAAAAACAATTCCTAATAGATGAAGAAATGAGGAGATGAGGCAATCATGATGATCACATCATCTGAGAAAGAGGGAAAGGAGGCTTGGGTTTTGGTTAGGATCAATGATCCTCTCTAAGAGGAGGATGATAGTGAGCATATTTATGGGCAGTTTCAGATAGAAAATCAAAGGAGCTTTGATGATGTCAATAGAAAGGGAGAAGGATAACACCAATGAAAAGGTAACAAACGACATAGTCTAACAAGCCAATAATTTACCCTTCATTTTTGCACCCTCTCGTCTCCGAGGACTCCCCTTCGTTCGACCCCGTTGACTTACCATGGGTCCTATCCCTCTCTATATTTGTCTCCCAAACCTTCTCCTTCTGTGCCACAAGATCTGTTTGCCTCACGACAAGTAGGATAGGATGTTTTTCCTACCACTCGCGAGCCAAATTAAAACTTGCAACTTGAACTTCCCACACGCTCATTTCTGAAATCCCATGTTTCAATGTCTAACCTACTTAACACCCCTACACCCTGACATAGTCGAATTTTGGAGAAGCTACAACTCGACATGTTTGTAACTAGGTGAGAAAAGTTTGTCATTACCCACACTCGAGTGCAACAATAAGATTTGTCTTTGTTTGCTATTTGCATTGTTTTTAAGTTTTGTGAGTGGTTTTGCCTTGGTCACGTTTGAATATCAGAGTATTGTGCCCCCTCATGCAAAAAATATAGAAACATGAACTTTTAGATTATTTTCTGGAGTTCTGTTGAATTTATTCCATATGAAAATAGAGATTCCAAGGCTTGTAAGAACCTTTTAGTAAAGGAACCCATTTGATTCATGGAAACAAATAGAGATCTTAAACTCTAGTTCTATGTCACACCCTAGTTCTATAACCGGATGCATATGATAACTTAGAATGTTATCAATTCTATGTTGTTCAAAAATAACTTATTGAAACATAACCATGATGAGTTTCATTGGACAAAGAGGAGACACTTACAAAATATTCAATTTTCAAACATTCAGAATTCACTAATAAATAAACATGACATTTTAACAAAATGAATTTATTTAGACTTTCTATTGTGTCTTGAAAGCTCAATTCATGAAAATAGGAATGAATTCAATATGTTTTCCCTACAAATTCAATAAATTTTCCACAATTTTATAATTAAACAAATTTCATTATAAATAATTTTTTAAACATTTCATTATAAATAATTTTTCCCTATCATTTCAAAATCTTCATTTCATAAAATTAAAATACTTTTCAATATCCTTGAGAATAATGATAAATTATCATAGTTCTTAAAATTGACATAAACCTTAACATTATTATATATTAATTTTATTTAAAATTTGATTTCTTCACTTTAATCAAATAAATTTATTTTTAATTTTTAATTTAATTTAATTTAAAATAAAATAGTATTTTACATTATTTTTAATAAATTTAAAAATAAAATGTTTTTAAATTTTCATTTAAAATAAAAAATAAATAAATTTAATTTAATATCAAGTTGTTTTTTTGCCTTTATGAAACTGCTAAATGACATTTTTAATATGGTTGATGTAAAAAAAAATCCCAAATTAGATTTGCAAGAAAAATAATAATAATTATATTTATAAAAACAATATCATATTAAAACATAAAAATAAAAATAAAAACGAAATAACCAAGAGAAACATGGCTAGTAAAACAAAAGTGTATGATATTGGTATACAAGAACATCTATCCAAGAAGAAGATTAATGGATGATCAATATTCATTGAGAGGGAATAAATTCAGACAAAATTTCCTTTGAAAGGGAGAACATCAATTGGAAACTTTACAAATACATTTTGGCTTTTTGTGTCACAGAAACACATCACCTCTGAGGCATGGGTATTTAGTTAGAGGAAAATCCACTAGAGCAGGAGTCGGATTGTGGAATAGAGAAATTCCACTCACCGATTCTTCCCCCTTCCCTTGAAGTAGTATTTGTCGCGCCATAAGCGAGGCTTCTTTGATGCACCAGGCCGATTGTGTTTGGAATGAGGATGCGAGTCACCTCAATTGCGTGGTGTAAGCTTGCAGAGATGTCCTCTCCCCACATTCATTTCGTGGGTGTCAAGGAATAGCCGCAAACCCCAACTGGTGTGGGCATGGTAGAGATGATCGACAAACCCTCTCCTCACATCGCTGGTCCTTTGAAGCTCAGAAACACGTCGTATGCTTTGGATTGCAATTGAGGAAATTGAATCTCCGAAATCTCTATCAAAAAATACCTTGTAAAGGAGATGCAGACGCACACACTTCCTCCCCATATACACAAATATGAATATTGGGGGAGCGCCAAGCAGGCGAAAAGATGGAGCGATCGGTGGGCGATCATCTTGATCACCTGGTCTGCAAAAAAGGGCAAGGAGTCTTGGGCTTGGATCACGATCTCTGATCTTTTCTGAGAGGAGGCTGAGGGTGAGCTTGATTTATGGGCGCATGTGGCGGACGAAAAACCAAAGGAGCCCTTTGTTGTTGACAAAAACGAGAAGTATAGGGTCGAGGAAAAAGGAAACGAGACCAGTGACATAGACGTAAAGTTAAAGGTGGTGCATGCTGCATGAAAAATGAGAAGGCTGGGGTTGACTAAAATAGAAAAGGAGTCGTTGAGTAGTAAGTGGCATATTTTCTTTGCGTTGATAATGTATTTATTAAGCATTAAAGAAGGTTTTAACGTTCTTTAAGTCCCAAATAACTCTTAACTATTGATAACAACCAAAGACAAGATTGATCTTATGTTGCGACCTAAAGTCTATGAGATTTCTTGCTCTTGTGGTAAATTTTACATAGGCCAAACTTGTCGTCCCTTCAAAACTCAGTTGAAATAACATATGGCGAACACTAACCATAACTGGATTACAAAATAGGCCATTGTTGAGCATTCTTTTTCTTCCAAGCATCTCATCTGCTTTGAAAAATCCAAAATTCTAGCCCATGGTACCTTTCATTCCACCTGAGTCATTCGGGAACCCCTAGAAATCGAAAAACACTCTAATAACTTTAACCGTGAATATGGTTATCACTTGAGCCAATCCTAGAAACTAGGATCCACTTCCTTACTTCTAAGCGCCCTTCCTCCAATTTATCATAAATTTGAATTTAAATCCCCTTTTTATTAATCTTCCTAATCAATTTTTAAATTTAACACTCATTTTTTTCCTGGGACTAATCCCTAATTATTCATATATGGAATTAATTTCCAATTATTTATTTAATTTAACATTCTCATCCCCACGTGGTCTTCTATCTCTAAATTAAATTATATTTTATTGAAATTAATAAATTTAAACCTTTATATCTATATTTCTATTTATTTTAATATAATTTTTGCCTTTGCAAATAATCCCAATAATTCTAGTTTCTATCTATCTTTCTATTTATTTTAATCTAACTTTCGCCTTTGCGAATAATCCCAATAATTCTAGTTTCTTCATATATGGAATTTGTTATTTATATCAAATTTAAAAATAAAAATCTCCATCCCATCCATTCCTTTAATGAACTAATTTACCCTATTGTAGATATTAAATCTAATTATTATTTTTATCTATCGTAAATTTAACTCTTACATTTGTGATTAAGCCCAATAATATTAATTTCATCACATAGGGATTTAGGTATTTTTATCCAAATAATTATTCATTCTTCTCTAAACGAATCCCAATAATCCTAATTTCTTCATATATGGAATTAGCCATTATTTTTATCAAATTAATTATTCATTATATAATCCTTCTCTAATGGCAAGATTTTGATTTCTTTAACCTTGTTTTGACTTCCCTTTAACTAACTTTGATTTATTCTATTAATTAACATAAAATTCCCTAACAACTATCTCATTTTAAGGAATTATTTCTATAAAAATTATAATTAATTTCAATTTCAATTTCAATTTACTATATTTTCCTCTCTAACGACTATTTTTAGTTTCCTTCTCCTCTTCGTTGAAATTCTCAGCCAAAATATTTCTTATATAAGCCTTCAAGGTCTACTCTCCTCCTATGAATTGCTGAGCTTTCTCCTCTTGAAGATGGGTGAAGTGTTCACCCGAAACGTTGGGCTCTTCAATCATTCTACACATGATTCCATAAATTATTAACTACATTATGTATCTGACTGTGGAAACGTTCACGCCATGATTTTTTATATATATTTTTAAATTTATTCTGAGAATAGGCTCTGGCCAGTCCTGCCAGGGGGCCGTCATGGGCCAGTAGAGCTGGCCAAGCTCTGTCAGCCACCCCTCAGGCCACCCAGCAAGGCTCAAAGCCGATTCTTAGAATCGGCTGCCCCTTTCAGCCCCTCGTGACTTGGGTGGGCTCAACCTGATTCTAAGAATCAGGTTGCCCACCTAGTGGTCCAAGGGGCCACTGAGCAGGCTCAACCGGATTCCTAGGGCTTGAGGGCCACAATTTTTTTTTATTTTTTGATATATTTGTTATTAATTTTTTTTAATTTTCTTTTATTTTTATATTTTTAATGTTTTATCAAGCTATTTTAATTTTAATTTTTAATTTTGATTATATGTGTGTTCATTTTTTTATTTTTTAATGTTTTTTTAATAATTTTAATTGCGATTATTTTTTAAAATTGTTTTAGGTTTTTTTTTACTATTTTTCTTAGATATTTTAATTTTATTTTTTCAATGTTTATTTTTTTCTCATTTATTTAAAAAAAAATTATAATTGTTTTTTATTTTTAGTTGTCTAGTATTTTTATTTTGGATTTTGAATTTTTTTATTGTGTTTATTTTTAATTTTATTGATTTTTGTTTTTCTTTAATTGTCTAAGAAAGTATTATTTATTTATTTATGTTTCTTTAATTATATTTTTTATTTTTTAATTAATTATTTCTTTATATTTTTTACTTGTATTTTTATCTCTATCTTTGAAGGTTAATTTGTTTTTTCTTTTTCTATTTCTACGTTTGATTTTTTTTGGCTTTTTTATATACTTTTATATATTTGATTTCTAAATGTCCATTTTTTGATTTTATATTTTTTTTCTAATATATGTTTTTATCTACTTATTATTTTTTTTTACTTTTTTTTTTTTTTATTGTTTTAAATCTTGTTTTTATTTGTGATTTTTTTGTTTTCATTTTTCTTTTGAAATTTTAAGTCTTTTTTCGGAGTGATTATATTTTATCTTTTACATGGTATTTCAAAATGTTGAAAATCTGTCCTTAAAAAAAAAAGTTATTCCAGCATCTTCATTTTTTTTTGGCATACAAAAATTGGTTTTCACTTCCATTTTTTAAACAATATACGTCTGAAATAGAAAATGTTATTCCAACATCGCCACTTTTCGTTTATGAGCATTTTTTTCATGTTTTTGGGGGTTTTTTGGCTAGAGTTCTTGTTTTGAGCTTATAGTTCACGTTTCAGAGTTTACATTGTTGTTGCTCCATGTAGGTTATTTTGGTAATGATGAAGGAACTGAGTCAACTTTAGAATCGGAAGGATGGATAAAAAATAGGGATCTATGTTACATTGATGAGCCTGAAGGCTTCCTTTTGTTGTGGATAGAATAAAGGGTTTGATGAAGTACAAATCATTTCAGGTACCTTTCTACAAAGCATTTCAGGTATCTTTCTAGTTAAATGATAATTCAAAATATTTATCTTCTTAGAGAGAACTTAGATTTTTTCAGGTTGCTTCAAGAAAATTAGAGGAGTTGTTCTTGTCAAACTAGAGATTACTGCTTCTTTTGTTATTCAATGACTGAAATTTACTCCTCCTTGGTCTAATATATTTCCCATTTATTGGGTTGATATACTTTGAAATGTCTACATGTAGCTGGATTTGCCATTTATTTAGCTAACAAATATTTTGAATTTTTCACTGGAATTCAAACTTTGGGCTCATTGTGCACAACATTTGCAATATTAGTTGAGTTCGTTTTTGGTTTTCACATTAAGCCAAAGATTTTGGCATACATGTTACTTTATTTAAGCATGAAAATCTATTCCTTTTGGGTTTTTGTATTAGGTATATTAATCTCGAAGCACATCAAGTATCAATGGAATTTGTTATGAGGAAGTTGGAAAAAAATATCCACTAAGAGGATATAAAAAAATCGTTGCAAAATGGGTAATTGTAGCACTTGAGTTTTTGTATATTTCCTTACCCACTCTGAGCCCATAACATCAGTTTTTCTTTTGTTGAAGATGTTAATTTCAAAGAGAAAATATTTTCTCAATTAATTCAAGATACATTCAGTAGAATTTTTCAAATCAATTCCCAAGTTCCAATTTGAAAATATGTAAACAAAATATTTGATTCATCAGTGTTTGTCCACCACCTCTAGATTGTGACTCCCATTATGTAATCTCTATGAAGTGATCATCTACTAGTTTTCAATTCAAACAACATATTTTAAAACTATGTGTCTAGGTTGTATAATCTCATAGAGTCAAGCATTAATCTCTATGAAGCAGTCATCTACTAGTTTTCAATTCAAACAAAATATTTTAAAACTATGTGTCTAGGTTGTATAATCTCATAGAGTCGATTATGAACACATAAAGATTGATTAGAATGTTTGATCATTTTTATCACACAAAGGATAGTTTTGTATTCCAACTTCCTTGACATTGATAGGGATAGACAGTAGAAGAACACTTGGAAAATATTTCATGGTAAGTCCCTATGTTTTGTGACACATGATTTTGTAACTTTTCTTTAGAAGAACTAAACATAAATATAGGCTCTTTTTTCATTAGTCTTGGATGTGTTCACCAGTATGTATAGAATTCATTTATTGACTAAGGAAAACTATTAGCACTCCTTGAAACCATCTATATTTTTTGTGTAGAAATTTACATTTTGATCCTACTTGTGATATTACAAACTAATACTTCTTTTAAAAACAAAAGCAAGTTATGTCAAAACCTTTTATTTTTCATCTGGAAATTCGATGTTATTGAATACTTATACTCTACAATCATTAGATGGTCACCTTCTTTCTAAAACCTACCTCTATGCATGCAATGCAACAATGGCATCATCGAGTGACCAAGGGTGTCCTTCAAATTGAAAGTGTTGATGGTGACAATGACCAAGATGTGTTTCAATTTGTGACGGTAGATAGTGAAAGCCCTTTTGTGAAGGTATGTTGATTGCAAATTTGAGAAATTAAAGGGGCATGACAAGATCAAATGGATAACTTTGCTTCTACCAATTACATATTTTATCTCTGAAATATTTGTGGTCAACATAAAAAAAATATGACCATCTCGAAACATGTTTAATCTATTTAAAACTTTGAAGGGAAGTCGCCTGTATTATTATTATTTTTTAAATCCATATGATTTCACTTTCATCCACTATATCTTGTTAGTACAACACCACTAAAACATTGGCAGAGCAGTGGTCATGATCATTTCCAACTCTAAAATAATACATTTTATTGTGAGTGTTTCATGTACTTTCAAACAAGAATTCATGATTCAATAATACATTTGTGTGCTATGGTCATTTAGTTTTTCCTTGAAATTTTTTATTATAACCACATTATTGAAGGGAAAATTTTTAATCAAACTTTTATTGATGAAGAGCTAATTTATTATGATAACATCACTTATATAGGAAATTTTTTTAAACATAACATTCCTTGACGAAAAACATAAAACCAAAAATGTCAAAAAAAAATTCCTAATAGATGAAGAGATGAGGAGATCATGATGATCACCTCATTTGAGAAAGAGGTTGAGGAGGCTTGGGTTTGGATTAGGATAAATCATCTTCTATGAGAGGAGGATGAGGGTGAGCATATTTATGGGCAGTTTTTGATAAAAAATTAAAGGAGCTATGATGATGTCAATATAAAAGGAGAATGATAACACCAATGAAAAGTTAACAAACGACATAGTCTAACGAGTCAACAATTTACCCTTAATTTTTTTCACCCTCCTGTCTCCACGAACCCCCCTTCGGCTGACCCCGTTGACTTGCCATGGGCCCCATCCCTCCATGTCTCCATCTCCCAAACCTTCTCCATCTTTGTCACAAGCTTTGTTTGCCTCACAACGAGTAGTGTCTCCATCTCCCAAACCTTCTCCATCTGCGTCAGAAGTTCTGTTTGCCTCACGACAAGTATGATAGGATGCTTTTCCTACCACGCGAGCCAAATTAAAAATTGCATCTTCAACTTCCCACATTCTCATTTTTGAAATCCCTTGTTTCAATGTCTAACATAGTTAACACCTCTACACCCCGACATAGTCAAATTTTGGAGAAGCTGCAACCTGACATCTCTATAACCAGACGAGCAAAGGTTGTCGTTACCCACACTCGAGTGCAACAATAATATTTTTCTTTATTTTCTATTTGAATTGTTTGTAAGTTTTGTAATTTTTTTTGCCTTGGTCACGTTTGAATATCAGAGTATGTGGAATGCACATAATACTATGCATATTGTGCCCCCTCATGAAAAAAAATATAGAAACATGACCTTTTAGATTATTTTTTGGATTTCTGTTGAATTTATTCCATATGAAAATAGATATTCCAAGGCTTGTAAGAACCCTTTTAGGAAAGGAATCCATTTGATTCATGGAAACAAATAGAGATCTTAAACTCTAGTTCTATGTCACGCCCTAGTTCTATAATCGGATGCATATGATAGTTCATTCTATGTAAATAAATAAGACCTCTTGAGTACTGTTTTACTTAGAATGTTATCAATTCTATGTTATTCAAAAATAACTTGTTGAAATTTAACGAAGATGAGTTTCATAAGAAAAAGAGATCCATACAAAATATTTAATTTGCAAATATTGGGAATTCACTAATTAAAAAACCTAACATTTTAACAAAATGAATTTCTTTATGCCTTCTATTGTGTCTTGAAGGCTCAATCCATGAAAATAAAAATAAATTCAATAATTTTCCCCTCTAAATTAAATAATATTTTCCCTATTTTTTATTGGAACAAATTTCATTATAAATCAAAACACATTTCATTATAAATAATTTTTCCCTATCATTTCAAAATATTCATTTCATAAAATTAAAAGACTTTTCAATATCCTTGAAAATAATGATAAATTAACATAGTTCTTAAAATTCACATAAATCTTAGACATTATTATATATTATTTTTATTTAAAATTCTAATTTCTTGACTTTAATCAATAAATTTATTTTTAATTTAAAATAAAAATAAAAATAAAAAATAAAATAATATTTTACATTATTTTTAATAAATTTAGAAATAAAGTATTTTTAAATGTTAATTTTTTTAAAAAATGATATTAAGTTGGTTTTTTGGTCTTTATGAAACTGCTAAATCACCTTTTAATATGGCTGATGCAAAAAAATCCAAAATTGGATTTTCCAAGAAAATAATAATAATTATATTTATAAAAACAATATTATATTAAAAAATAAAAAATAAAGTAAAAACAAAATAACCAAGAGAAACGTGCCTAGTAAAAAAAAAAGTGTATGATATTGGTATACAAGAACATCCATCCAATGAGAAGGTTAATGGGTAATCAATATTCATTGAGAGGGAAAAATATCAGACAAAATTGTTGTTGACAGAGAACAACAATGGGAAACTTTACAAATACATTTTGGCTTTTTGTGGATGTCAAAGACACGCATCGCCTATGAGGCATGGGTATTTAGTTAGAGGAAAATCCTTGCTTCAATATTGGCATAGTCATGGTGGATCAGTAGAATAAAATTGAAGGGCAAAGGTTTGTCTTTTACGATACTATGACCGCTGGCTTTAGTGCAAACTATTTGTTATGTTATTTATTTTTAAAGAGACTAAACATTTATTTCTTTTGAGAAAAGAATTACATGATGAGCATAAATTAATTATGTTTCGTTGAAATAAAATTTAATTATGGAATAGTGGTTCCATAAAAAGTTAAAATATCGATGATAAAAGTATTCCAAGAACTGAGAGTGGTTGAACAAAAAATAGTTAAATATAGTTACCTTTCCTCTCGGGATAAAAAGTACATCCCAGTGAGGAAAAGGGGTTTTGTTATGTAGCTAAGGAGAGGTAGTAAGAGAGTGAACATTATTGAGCTGGTGGCGGCTAGTGGAAACACTCAGAGTTCATTAATCCTGGAAACGAAGAGTACTGGACTGGGGGTCTCGAGGTTTCTTGAAGAAAAATCTGTCGACCTACTAAAATTAGTTGTGGAGCACAAGGGGAAATGAGGATGTAATTTCCTCTCTCATGGTAGAGAGGACATCATCAGCAAGTCTAGAAACGAGATAATTAATAGACTGCACAAAATAGTAAGAACTTGAACTATTATTTTAGACAGAATATTTTTTTTATACAGAAGGTGTTTCTTAAATTATAAAATGAAAATCTATACACAGTGAAAGTTTTGGATTTGTTTTTATTTGTATTTCCTTTGAGTAACCAAAAGTCACAAAAGTACCATTAATTATTTAGACTATATGAGAAGTTATATTCAATCAAGTTATTGGATTGTAAATAAGAAGCAATAGGGTTTACAGTAACAAGTAAAATTAAATAGGAAACCCTTTACAAGAAGTGAAAAACCAGAAAACTGTTAATTCAGGGTTCTGAGTCCAAACTCTAAATCCTGAACTGTTTTCTATAAACCTATGATATACATGGACATAAAATCTAGATGGTCCCGACATCTCCATTAATTGAAAGAAATAAAGCAGATTATAGTTCTTAAAAGAAGAAAGAAAATCTATGACTGGAGCGCAATATATATATATATATATATTCAGAGATAGAATGCACAATAAAAACCCATAAATATAATTTCCACTGTAATATAATTCATATCGAAAGTAGCTCACTGCAAAACTAATGTATAATAGGAAAATAAAATATTGTTCGGCCACAAAGGTCATAAGTCTATCCGAAATGATAAAAAGACACCAGTGAAGGAAACACAACCATCTTTAATTACATTCAAGAGAAAACGATATTTTCTACCACTTCTAACCCCAAAAGGGTAAATACCATACTATGAATGAAAGACATAATGAGCTAACATTTGAAAAACATGTAGAATATTTCCAATTCATCATATAAAGTAAGAAGGCAAATATTCATTCCGACAAAGATTTATATACATTAAAAAAATATTGTGCATAGTGAAGTTTCTTCTCGTAAATCTAGGTCGTGAATTCAACAACCATTAGGAGAAACAACAATAACCCAGAAATGAATGCAAAATTCCAAATAGGGTAGAGCCTCGCACTTAACTGGAAAAGACACAAACGACATGATGGCCATAACATAAAACTAAAATCTAGAGTTCGTGAGGCCGTGGAACCTCGAAGATAGGAATGGGTTCCTCTTCAACAAAAATGGTAAATAGAATATTGGTACCTATTGGGCAAATGACAAAGTTAGGTCTTGTTGAAACACAACACCTCTAGATGGAAATCACATTGGGTAAAACCCTTGAATGACGAACTATGTGGTTACCTATTCAAAACCACGACAAGAAAAATGTTAGTAAAAGACCCTACCTTCTAAGTTTGCAGAGCTTAGGGAAACCTTAAGGAAATATATAGTAAGATCGCTATACATCTGTGAAACATATTTCTTAGGCTTGATGGCAACACTGTGAAAAGCCAGAGAAGAGTAAGTTTACGGCAATCAACTGAGGGTATATAAATTGGCCAATACATTAACAAAACTTAATAAATTAACATGTCTTACCTGCCATAGTGAGAGGGAACTCAGCAGGATAAGCTGGATCACGCTTAGTAATGAAGTGGGTTTCCAAAACCTGAATAGAATTTGGAAAACACATTTTAAATATATAAATTCTTGCTACCTGACTACTTAGTTTGTGGCTCAAAGCGAAGGCTAGCACCCTGCGAAGTAATAAAACAAAGAGGAAATGCAACTTAACGAAGAACTAAACGATGCCATAAGAGCTAAGCCAAATTTTTGAATGAAAATAGTCTACCTGGGTGGGGATAAGCCATGGAAAGAAAATTAGAATTGGAGCAAAGGTTTTTCAGTCGACAGCGTTCTGGCTGCGGCGGAATTGCAGAGGAGCAACTCCAACAGAATCTCAACGCGCAAATGAAAGAAGTGGTTAGGGTTTGCGATGGTCGATACCCTAAACGGGTACCACATTATCCTCCACCGTTGATCCTAAGACCTTAGATTTAACGACAAGAAAACAGACAGATGTCCTCATACAATATAATGTTCGAAATGTAGGTACAATATCGTATCACCAATTTATGACATAAAATCCTCTGATGGGATGTAATACACCATGGTTTAAATCAAAACGAATAGTTTAAAATATTTTCCATTATCGCATTGTCATCCAAACATTAATAATATAAGTTATGATTATTAATGATACACAACTGTTCCAAATAAGATCACAATTGTCACGCATATAGAGACATGATGTCCATCTTAAGTTATGGAGATTTAACCAACCGACATAACATTTGTTTAGTTTTAAATTCATATGATCATGATCTACTTTCACTTATGATATTTTGATAATATTATGGAGCTAGGGGTATAGTATAGGGAATGTTACTTTTTTATTTTATTATTACTATGATGTACGTTACAAGTGGTATCAAGAAAATGTTTACACGCTCGGACCCTAGGGGTAACCTAACATGATACATTGTGTGTGTAAATGATGCATAGAAAATAAATAACATTGTAGAAGATGATATGAGGAGGGGATCGACACAGCAACACCTCAGTATGCAGGGGAACCTACACCCCAATGCTAACTAGAAATGAATTCTGAAATGTGGATTCAGCTGAGTGTGGATCATAACCAGTAGACTAGTAGACTATTGGAGGAACAACAACATCAAACCAGTATACTGCTAATCATTGTGCAAAAGTTACAGGAAGAAATGGTCTGGTTTAGGAGTGACAATGAGTGCCTAATGCAAGAGCAGGAAAGGATACTCAAGAGCCTTTCTAATAAACATAATCAAGGAGTGTTATGGCCCAATCCTGACAGAGAAACGCAGGAAGACAATGAACGACAAGGTAAGGACCAAACCAATGACAGAGTGGAAATAATCCATTCACAACTAAGTAACAAGAATAGAAACTATAATGAGGCTGAGCCTGGTAATGTATGAGAACATAAATAAATTAAGAAACAAAAAGTGGAATTACAAGGTGAGTTCCAAAATATTAAACCACCTATGTTTAATGGAGAAGCGGGGGAGGTGGATGAAGCTTAGTTGATTAATATGAACAAATACTTCCAATTTTATGAGTACAACAACAATCTTAAAGCCAGGTTGGCCATCTACCAGTTGAGAGATAAGGCAACCCTATGATGGGAGGAAGTCAATAATGTCCGCAGCGTTGAAGACTAGGATGTGACATGGGATGAGTTCTAGCAATACTTTAAAGAAAAATATCTAACACAACATTTATATGACGAAAATTCCAGAGAATTCCATGATTTGAGGTTGGGTCAAATGACAATGGATGAATACATAACCCAATTCACTTCCTTATTGAGATACATTCCTTATTTAAGGGATGAAAAGGCTAAGGTTCAATGATTCTTGAGCATTTTGTCGACCCAAATGAAAGAACGAAGTGATTTAGTGAACCCAAAGACCATGGACCAAGAAATTCTAAAAACGAAGATGTTTTACCAACAGTCTAAGGCTATATGAGAAATAGGAAAAAAATGGCACAAAAGAAAAGGGCAGAAAAGAAGTTAAAATTTCAAAAATGATAGGACCAACAATTTTAACAATTCTGCAAGGAATTCAGTGAGAAAAAAGTTTTGAAGAAACCATCAAAGAACCCGGTGGCCTATGGAAGAAAGGCCTATAGAGGCTTCCAGCAAACTTGAATAAGGACAAAACCATAAACCACCTCTACAGTATTGGGGGTGTGGCAAGGCTCATTACTATAGAAATTTCCCACAACAAGGAAGAAGTGAGACAATAGCTACTCTACAAGAAGCCTCTACAATGGGAGATGTAGCCCGGAATATACCCAGAATAAACACAACTTTGAAGGATCGATAGAAAGATTATCAACCAACAATGATAGAACTGGAAGGTAAGTTACTTTCACAATCTGGTTCTATTTTGGTTGACCCAGGTGCTAGTTTAAGTTACGTAAACCCCATAATAGTAGAAATATGTAAATTACAAAGTCAGAAATTCAAAAATCCTTGGCTAGTACAGCTAGCCATTGGGGAAAAAAGAAAAGTCTGTGCCAAAATTTCAAACTGTACACTGGAGATTGGAAACCAACAGTTCAATGTGGATCTGAATGTACAACCTTTGGGATCCTATGATATACTACTAGGTATGGATTGGTTTGAGAAACATTGGACACTAGTAGATTGTAAGGAGAATATTATATATTACAGAATGCAAGATGGAACTCGTCAAGTAATACAAGGAATCAATAAAACCCTACAGTTGCGTCCTATCACAATCTCCAAAATGAGTAAGTGTATTAGAAAAGGATGTCATTTATATGCCATTCAGGTGGGTTTTTCTAATTCTAAGGAGAAGGCTCCTATGCTGGAAATCATACCAGTAGTACAAGATTTCATGGACGTGTTTCCAGAAGATGTACCAGGTTTGCCTCCAAGAAGGGATATCATTTTCACTATTGATTTTATGGCACATTAGGGGAATTTTGAGGTCTAAAATGGGCCTCCTAAGTATATTATAAAATAATAGTGCAAATATTAAAATAAAATTTGATTACATCATAAAATTTTAAAGGGAAAAAAGAAAAAATAATTTTTTCAACTCGTATTTTCAATTTATCTCCCAAATTTTTAACACAAATTTCAAGTGGGAGTACTCGTTAGATGAAAAATTTAATTCCTCATCCAAGGAGTACCCATGTTGTATACTTTCGATGGACCTTGCAACATGAAAACTGAGAAATACATGAAAAACGTGATTGAAATCACGCGTTTTCATGTATTTCTCATTTTTCGCATAGCAGGGTCCATCAAAAGTATGCAACATGGGTACTCCTTAGATGAGGAATTAAATTTTGCATCCAATGATTACTCCCACTTGAAATTTGAGTAAAAAATTCGGTATATAAGTTGAAAATACGAGTTGAAAAGCTAGTTTTCTTATTTTATTATTTTTTTAATCTTTTTACCCTTTTACTTAAAAAAAGGTGAATCATCCCCCATGGTTGACATCATCATCTTGAATATTATGGGTTCTTATAAAGTTTATTTGGTTGTACATTTTTTTTAGGAGGCCTACTTTAGACCTCAAAATTCCCCTAATGGGAGCATCACCAATTTCAAGGGCACCATTTCGAATGAGTGTACCGAAGCTAACTAAACTAAAGATGTAACTGCAAGAGTTGTTGTAAAAAGGGTACATTCGACCAAGTGTGTCTCCTTGGGGAGCATCAATGTTGTTTGTAACGAAAAAGGATGGAACCATGCAAATGTGCAACGACTATATATAGCTCAATAAATTGACAATAAAAATTAAGTATCCATTGCCACAAATTGATGACCTGTTTTGTCAGGTGAAAGGAGCAATGGTATTCTCGAAGATAGACTTAAGATTTGTATATCAACAGATTCAAATTAAAGACGAGGATATGTAGAATACTACCTTCCGTAACTGATATGGGTATTACGAGTTTGTGGTATTACCATTTGGTTTTACTAATGCGCCAACAAATTTTATGAGGCTAATTCATGGCATATTTCACCCCTTTTTGGACAAATTTTTTCTGATATTCATTAATGACATTTTAATTTATTCAAAAATCATGGAAGAGTACAAGGAGCACTTAAGGATAGTGTTGGAGATGT
Source organism: Pinus albicaulis (assembly GCA_034641835.2). Lineage (NCBI taxonomy): Eukaryota > Viridiplantae > Streptophyta > Pinopsida > Pinales > Pinaceae > Pinus > Pinus albicaulis. The sequence continues at coordinate 408,172,886 of CM076569.1, read as the reverse complement.
TATGAAGACATCAGTTGTACGCCAAGTTCAACAAATGTGACTTTTTCAAAGAATAGATCCAGTATCTAGGCCATGTTATTTCCACTGAAGGAATAGCGTTCGATCCAGAGAAAATGAAAACTATTATGGAATGGTGAGTACCTCAAAACATGGCAGATATCCATTCCTTTATGGGGTTGGTTGGATGTTATCGACGGTTCATTGAATGATTCTCAAATATTTCCTTTCCAATTACACCTTTACAAAGAAAGGGAAAAATATTGAAATGGACTAGTGAGTGTTAGAATAGTTTCAAGAAGTTGAAACATTTGCCCCAGTGTTGAGGGTAGTTGATCCCAACAAGGAATTTTAGGTCTATGCCGATGCTTGTAAGGAAGGAGTTGGGGCAATTTTATCGCAAGAAGGACGAGTGATTGCCTATGAATTGAGAAAATTAAAGGAGCATGAACAACGATATTCATCCTATGGTTTAGAGTTGACAGAAATGGCATGCACCCCAAGTATGGAGGCATTACTTCTTAGGAAAAATTTTTGTGTTGAAAACCAATCACAACAACTTAACCAACTACTTTAAGCAAGCTGATTGAAACCCCCACCAGGAAAGGTGGAATGCTTTCTTAAGTGAATTTGAGTTTTATATACAGCATGTAAAAGGAAAATAAAATCATGCAAAAGATGCCTAAAGCAGAAAATTGCATTCTGTCTATGAACTTTGTTATAATAAAATTGAATGTTAATTTGTAGATCGGATAAAAGAGGAAGCCGAGAAGGATCTTGAATACTGATTTTTATGGCAGCAAGTGGAGGAAGCCAATAGACAAGAAAAACCTTCTAACTATGGAATTAACAAAGATCAATTGTTAACCTTCAAGGGAAAGTTATATATCCCAAACCGAATGAGTTTAAAAGAGATGATCATGGATGAGTATCACCGCAGTAATTACGCAAGACACCTAGGATACTAGAAAATGCTAACAACAATTATAAAAGTCTATTTCTGGCATGGTATGCGAAGTAATATTGTGGAATACTTAAAATAAAGTCTGGAGTGTCAACAGGTTAAGGTGGAGCATCAACATCCAGCTGGATTGTTGCAGCCTATACCAATGCCTGAATGGAAATGGGAAGTTATATCCATAGATTTTATTACTAGTTTTCCAAGGTCAGAAAGTCACAATGACTCCATTATGGTGGTGGTTGATAGATTGAGTAAGGCAACACATTTCGTACTCGTACAGTCTACTTAAAAAAATGTTCAAATAGCAGATATCTTTATGAGAGATATTTTTAGACTGCATAACATTCTGTTGATGCCTCAAAAATCGTTGCAACAACATTGGGGGATGACCACCCGGTCCGGACCTTAAACAACTCCTTTGCCGTTTGGGATGGTGGCTCCGACTGGATATAATGGGACCGGTTTCCCGATAAAGAATAGAAATGGGTGAATGAGTGATTGGTTTAATAATAAGTGATAGTGAATGGAGTACTTAATCTATAAACAAAAATATAAATGACTATTTTATCCCGGGAAGCTTCTATTCTTAAGTGCAACGTTTGATGATCTGTGTTTGTCAATAGGCATATAGATGACACTATTCAATAAACAAAGATATTCATTTAAATAATAATTACTTCATTCAATTAGTTGAATGAAGTAATTGATAAAACATTGTTACACTTAACTTTATATTACTGATACGTAAATGATTGAAAGAATAGCAAACTGTAAACATCCAATAGTGGAAAGTATAAAGATTACTGTTAAAAGACATTTAAATATTCAATAATAGCAAAAGTAATCAAACAACAATTTTCATAAAAGGATGAATTCAGACATAGATAATAGTACCATATGAGCTGCAAATCATTCTCAACTTCAATCGCAATTTGAATTCCTTCTTCCGACTCAGAAATACTTTTAGATAAAGGCAGTAGTGCACATCCACATAAAAGCTTCGTTATCAAAATTTGGAAAAAATTGGTCCAGTTTTCAAAAAAAAATATGCCTGAAGTACAGTAGTGCAACTTCAGGTTTCAGTCATATACAAAAACTTACGACCCTTTCTAAGTACATGAAAGGGTCTATAAATACTAAATTAAACTAACAAACTACAAAATTAAAATGCTACTAAGTTGGTGTAACTTGATCTGGAATATCTCCTTCTATGGAAATCTGGTAACCGGCAGCATGATTCATCACTTAGGTTGTTCGTCTTTAGTCCTGAGCTGGCATATTGCAAGCATTGGCTCCACTTCTGGTGGTCAGTTAAGGCGAGAATTGAGTTGGGCATCATAGGTGGCATCCTGTATTTCGGGAATGATGCACCCGATTGCATCTGAGAGGCATTTGAGGGCGGCTCTCTGGCTGTAAGGTTTGACTAAGAACATCCAATAGGTGTCCCATGTCAAACTGTTAATTCTTGCGATTAATCTGCCAGTTTTCTCCAGCTCTGGGTAACATGACTGTTCCAATGTTTTAGCTGATGTCAATTTACCTGGATTACATTGAGAAATCATGTTAGATAAGTAGAGAGTGTCATTAATCAATTCAACCAAATTACTTGTGGTTAATTTGCATCTGGAAACTTCCCTCTCTGCTTTCATTAACTGGGATTGCCATTCCATAAATAATATCTCTTTATGCGATTCTAGGATGAATAATTTCCCAAGATGTTGTTATTAAATGCAATTGGTTGATTTTCCT